>JAJONR010005905.1:0-57244 GCA_029582245.1 Solanum etuberosum | reverse complement strand
AGTTAGCTATGGTGAGCCTCCTTGCTTCCGGAGGGTTCCACTTTTACTTTCAGTTATATCAGTGTTAGGATGTCGTGGGTCTTGTCCCGACTTCCATCTTTTTCAGTTAGAGGCTTCATAGATAGACAGTAGAGTTTCAGAAGTCTGTTAATTTATTTTGTTAAATGTTTTAAAGACTTAAGTTGCCTATTTTATGGCGAGTTGAATATATTCTTTTTATTCAGTTTTTAAGCTTTTATATGCTTGAGTTAGTCTTCCGCTTGTAGTCAGCCAGGATGAGGATTCGCTTGGGGACCATCAATGGTTCTCGAGTGCCGGCCACGTCCAGGGTGTAGGCTCGGGTCGTGACAGATGATCTATTAATAACAACTTTTCTACTTTTATAAGATAAAAGCAAGGCTGGGTACATATTACCGTCCAACTTACTTGTGAAATTATACCATATATGTCATTGAAACATGAATCAAATTATATCTATACTTAAAATATTAAAAATTCAAAATTCATCTGCCACTTTTAAAAGTAGAATAAAATAAAAATAAATTTCTCATATTTGTTGTTTCCAGAAAAAACAAGGATTACTGGATAATGGATAAATATGCTTTCTTGGATTCCATTAGCACCATACACAATGAGTCAACTTTTGTAGATTCATTTTTTTTTTCTTTTAGGAAAAAGACAGATATTAAGCAAATAAATTTTAACTTTTAATCAATTTAACCAAATCTTTATATATTAGATCCACATATTGCTCTTTGGGGCTACAAAATTGTCAAAAAGGTTAAGTTAAGTTAATTGGTTAGTTAGATAAGCACTCAACATATATACCACATCAAATTCCCATTTTCCAGAGGTCAAAGGCTTTGTTAGGTGATAAAGTATTCTTTTATTTTTAATCAGTTATTATGAATTCGTATTTTGAAGATATAGTTATTTTTAAGCGTTTCCTCGCACTAATTATATGACTATATGAGTAAAGATTAATCATTCTTTTCGCATACATTTCATAGACCTCTCGATATATTAGCCTACTAATAAAAAAAATGTATTACTTAAATGTGAAATTTGCCGACCTTATAAATTGTAATATTTATCTTACAAGAGAGATAAAATCAAAGAATATATAAATTAGTAGAGATTCCTATATAATTGTCCGTTTCAATGTGTTTTACATTTTTTTGACGTAAATTAAAATTAATTGAACCCAAAAATATGTAAGTGCCAGACAACGATGAAAACATCGAAAAGAAAATAAAAATTCTCTAGTGTTTTTTTTGGTTTCCTTCCACTCACTTCCATCCCTTTCTACTTAATATTGTTGAATATATGCACATTGAAGCATTCAAATTTTATAGTCATTATTATATAATTTATATTTAGAAAAAGGCTTTACTTTAAAATGAAGGTTTCTTCTCTAATTGCTTGCATATAGAAGTAGTAATCATTACAATTACAAAGTCCATGAGCCAAAATTCCACTAATTAATACAACACCTGTTTTTTTTTTTTAAGTGATATGATATAAGTCTCCATTAATCTTAAAATAATTATGTAATTTTTTCTACATTCCTCAAGAAGTTTATTTATTAATGGAACTAGATTATATAATCTAACAATGGCTACTTTTTCCCCCTCAATTTGCGGACAATGATACGTTGACATTGACAAAAATATTTGAGGAACAAATAAATAAATAAAGGTATAGTTGTTTACATCATACCTATAAGTCACAAATTCGAATCATGAAAATAGCTATTAATACTTGTATTAAGGTAGACGATTGACATCACACCTTGAACCATAACCCTTTTCAGGCTTGTTAATACGAGATGCTTTGTGCATCAAACTGTCATTTTTACGAAAATAATAACAACACGATGTATACCACATATATATACACAAACTATTTTTCACTATGATCTTATATAGTAATAATTCGTGGACTAAATTATGTCATCATTTTACTGTAACAATTTTGTTCTATTGTGAATATTCTGAATAGACGTTAGATCTCGTCATTTCTGTGTTTTGTACATAGTGCAAAACTTGTTGTACCGGTACTATACATATATATGCTTCTCATCATTTCTTATTTTGTTTTGCATTTAAATTTACTGTAACTTGTGTTTATAGTATATATATTCTTTAGTGGATTTATATTTATATAATATATTATATATACACGCTGAATAGATTTATAATCTCGTCATTTCTGGGATTTGTTTTATTTTTGCATAATCCAATGTCATATCATACAAAAAAGATAACGTTAATATATTCATGAAACAATATACCCTTATATCCAATGTCATATCATACGAAAAAGATAGCGTTAATATATTCCTAGCGCTAATTGATCGATCGAGCAATTCACTTATAATTTTTTTTTCGTTATTTCAAAAAGAAAAATCTCTTGTAGTTTTTTTAGTGATCATCTATGAAAAGGACTATATAACTGAAATAACGTTTGTAAATGAACTATAGAACAATATCTAGGTCTTTAATGATCATCATACATTATAAGTTTGTAAAAATTATATCTCATTATGGTAAATATTTGGAAGGAGATATTATTGTGAAAGAAGTTTTATTGTTAACCGTATGTTTAAGTCAGACTTGTATTAATTTGGAAGAAGAAAAGGAAGGAATTGAAATGTTAAAAAGTCAAATAAGGGCTTGATGTCATTCTGAATTTTTACTACTACAGGGCATTATAGATTGAAATTGCAACCAAAAAAAAAAGAAGGCAAAGGCCAATCCAACTATATATCCAAGAAGTGGCAAATAATGTGGTGGATATGAAAGAAGAATTTCTTAGAGTGGAAGTAACGACAACCCCAAAGTCCATAAAAATCACTTACTATATACTCCTGGTTTCGTCCATGTTTACTTGTTCATGTTTTACTTGACACATTATTTCTTAAGAAGTAATAAATAAAATGACAATTTTACTATATCATTCCTAATTATTATACAAGCCATCTCACTCATTGAGAAATGATTGAAAATAATTATTTCCTTTGTTTCAATTTGTTTGTTTGGTTTTGATTAGACACAGAACTTAAGAAAGTAAAAAATATTTTTCAATCTTATGGTCTTAAATTAAAGATATGTCAAAAGTATCAAAATGTCCTTAATCTTGTGGTATTAAACCTGTCACGTGAAAACATATGGATCGGAGTAGTGTAATAGGGTAAAATAGGTATTAAATGGTCAATTATCTTTTGAATTTTCAAACTAAACTTAATTTTAGTATACCGGACAAGTAAAAACAGACGGACATAGTATCATATATTGACTTTCCTTTTCCTTTTTAACCTTAATTTCAAAGGGACAACAAAATGTACTCAAAGCCTAAGCTTTCACTTCAACCTCACTTGTGAGTTCGATGCAACATCACTAATACTTTGTACTAAGAATATCTTTTGTGACATTAATTTCATGTTGAAGATCCCACCAGTTCCTTCATAAGAAAACAACATCAATGACTGTGAACTTCACATATAGACTATTCAAGAATTCAAGTTATACACATTAATAGTGCAAAGATTTGTTAGCTAGTAACATGTATTCCGTGGAATTAAATGAGGTGCGCAAAAGCTGACCCGAACAGCACACATTAATAAAAATAATAATGTAAAGATTTGTTTATATGGCCGATAGGCTTTAACAAATATACCACCAGCTGATCAACTATAAGAAGCAACTAATTAGCACTTATAAATTTTGATCTCAAATTAAGATCAATCAATTAATGTCACGATGGGAGATTATATAGGTTTTACTTATCATCTTTTAACTTGTTAATTAATTTTGTGGTTTCGAAAGTTGAAAGTTTTTTTTTTTTTTCAACACACATATATATATATAAGAAAAATTTGAATATTTTCTAGACATGTCATGTGCAAAGCAATCCAAACCTTGGCTATAGACTTTGCACTTTATATATATATATATATAAAATCGGAGTCAGACCTATCTCTATATGTAACAATCATTTTCTATATTAACGTTTCATTATAATGATCAAGTGATTTTCTTGGAACCGTGCAAATTTTCATATTTTATGTTTTTTTACGACAACATTAACAACAAAATATATTTAAACAAACGACGTTGTTACGGAGATTTTTTGATAGATATGAGATTCGTATATAAAGTAAAAACATTGTACCAAACAAGATCCATAAGATCTGGACACCCTTTTAAAAGAAAGAAGACTAAAAAGAATAAACCAATTGAGAATGATATTGACCAAAATTATATGCATGTGCACAATCCTATTTGTACAGTAAATAGTACTATTTATATAATATAAAGTTAATTGGGTGGCTAGATACTTCCTCTCAAAAAAATATATATAGTCAATAAAGAAAACTTGGATAAGAACTCTCTAAGTCGACAAATGCACTAATTAAATTTGTGATAATTATAATATGGAGTCACCTACATAAAATTAAAACAAAATCACATGAATCAAAATTGATCTTTTTCTCTCAATATATCTTAATTATATAATACGTATAGTCAAAATCACTCTCCTAATTTCCTAGTATTAAAGTTTTCTAGTACCCACCCATGAAAATGATAGTTCATAACCAAAATGTCTTAAATTTTTATTTTCTTGAAAAGAAAAGGATCTTTTGGGTGTGTTTGGTACGATAGTGGGGATTGAGGCTACGAGATTGAGGTGAAGATGACGTATATTGGAGGCTAATCAATATTGTGGAATGCTATTGGTGAAACTTGTTTTCCTTGCTTTCATTAAGAAAGTCAGTTTTTCATTTTTAATGAACTTATTTTCAATTTTTTTGACTAACTGATTATGAAAAAACAGAAAAAACATTTTCTAAGCACACCTTTTATTCAATAAAAAATATTCGTACTTGATATTTTTTTTTAAAAAAAAATATATAAATCAATCAATATAATGGACAAAGTGAAAAGTATACTCAAACTTATGTTTTGGAATCACTTATAATTTGAATATATAAAAAATTGCGTACAAAAAATTAAAACAATATATATTTGCATAGGACTACAAAATTAGAACACGTATTTGGGACTTTGTCAAAAGAAAAAGAGAAAAAGAAATGATTAAGCATATATTTCATCAAAACTTTAGTACTATGAGATTCACCAACCAAAATTGTTTGGATATATGATTACCAATTTGAATCGGAAACTAAATTATTGATAGGGAAGTTGTTTATATAATCCCTTTATTTATGCCCAAATTAATAATAAAAAATACATGTCATTTTAACTTTTTTTAATCTACATAAAAAAAAGGAGAGACATACGTGATATAAAATTGAAAATGAAGCTTAATTTTATTTTATTTTTATACTATAGTAGTACAAAATAATGAAATATATGTAGGAGTACTATTTTTCAGAGTTTAAGTGATAGTCATCTATAATATTTTTCATATAAAAATGATATAATACTTACTAAATATATATTCCTCACGTGTGATGTGATGTGATGTAAAAATAAACATTGACGATGTACGTGATTTAATTATGTAAAATTTCATCACATAATAAATAATAATCTTAATTCTTATAATAATAAAATTCACATCTATCTCAAGTTTTTAAACAACCCTTTTAGACGTGTGATGATTTAGTTCACTTACTTTAAAAGGACTATTGCATATAATCACTTTTTTTAATAAGTTTCATATTTAGAATATCCAGACGTTATATTTGACTTCCAATTCGAAATTCGAAATATAACATGTAACATGCACGAGTCAACCAAAAAGATAATGGGAAAATAAACTGAATATTCATACAACAAAAATAAATAATCACAAAATATTTATTTTAAATAATATAACTTTATATATATATAAAATATAATTAGAGAGAAATAATTTACAAAGTGCGCAGGGCCGGGGCACGTTGTATACCTTCGGGATAATACAAAGTCACATGTTTAATCTCTCTGTCCATATTTTTAGTCAGTCCCCAAAAAATGACATAATTGAAGTAGAATCAGCTTTCAGTGAAAAATCACTTTTTTTAAAAGTAATATTGCACGTATATATATTGGAGAAAATACAAGTAATTTCCTTCCAGATACAACAAAACACTTGTATATACTTGCAAGTTTTTTCTTTTGCTACTTTTAAAGAGTCCTTATATTTATAGAACTCCAGTAATAACTTTTCATAATAGTCATGTTCTTTCATTAGTAGATATGTCTGTTCAATTTAATACTTGTATATATTACAAGATGACTTTTCATAATAGTCATGTTGTTTCATGAACAAAGCTAATATAAATAATCGTTATTTCCTGGAAATATATATGTATGATAAAGAAAATTCGCAGCGACTATTTTTTGAGTGTAAAACTCTCGCTTTTATGCTATAGCTCACAAACCACACGATAAAAGAGTATATAACGTATATAAAACTGGAGAATATAATGGACATATTTTATTGGATAACTCTCTTACTGCGCAAGTCCCAGAAATAAATGGCCAAAAAAAGCCCATATTTTTGGTGCAGAAAGTAGATGAAAAGTTGAACGCACCTTTGACACTTTTTATTTATTTGTTGTTTGACATGTGAAGAATTTCCAAAAAGAATGCTTTATCAAAGTGAAACGAATAGGTTGACCTTTGCCAATATACAAAATATTATTATTATTATAAAGAGGAATTTTTTCCATTAAATGCTACTATACATTTGTTTATGTACAACTTTTCTGAATATAAGCATTAAACTGGTGAACTCTCAAGTGCTCTTCACAAAGATTAAATTGTTTGAGGATAAGCATGAGCATGCATGCCTTTTTTTTTGGGATTTTTTGAGTTCATATTGATATCAATCGCATTCAGATTTGATTAAATTAACAATACTTTAGATGATTTCATTTTTAGAGCTTAAATATGAAATTTTTATAATTAAGAAAGTCAGAAGTGCTTATTTTTCTAAAAAAAATGTATATTTTAGAACTAAAGGTGTTTGACCAAATTTCAAGGAGAAAATAAGTGCTTATGGGAGAAAATAAAGTGTTTTAGTGAGTAGTATAAGTTATTTTTGTTTTTAACAAGTTAAAAAATAAGTAGTTTTAAGGAGAACAAAGAAAGAATGAGAAATTATGTAGTAATTACATATTTCAGTTCTTGTTGACCAAAAAAGGAAATTAAAAATTAGTCACTCAAGCATAAAGTTGAAAGTAGTAGGTAAGACAATAAGAGGAAATATAAAAAGAGTTTAATTATCATACATGCACAAATAGATTTGATATTAAAAAATATTAATACCACAAAATCATATAAAAGACAATTATATACAATTTTTAAATTTGACTTATTTGTGTGATGACAGCTTAATTGGCGAATCTTTAATATACACTATCACTACAATTTGATTAATAATTTTATATTGTAGATGATTAATTAATTTTACCTATTATAAAAACACATATTTGTAATTATCGAATAGTGAAAAATACTTTTACAATACTAGTTAAACTCAAAACGTTTTATAGCAAACATGGGTTGGTAGCTTTATAAAATCAGTAAATAACTTGTCAGAATTATACGAATGGTAGTGGTATCACTTATACTTCATTTAAATATTGACAAATAAATAATACTTATAAATAGAGATAAAATAGATATAAAATGTTAAATTATTTTTGATTTTCTAAATTATCCAAATAAAAATAAATATTTACTTTTAGTATAGTAGGCAAGTAAAAAGTGAATAAAAGGAATATAAGCTAAAGGTAAAGGTGAAACTCACGCGATACCTTTTTTTTTAAGAGACGTAGAAAAAATATGAGAGAATCGAACCCTCACCAACAAAATTACGGAGATTCTCCGTCTTTGATGGGACAAGTAAAGGGGGGAGTTTATGTGTATAATGTGTGGGGAGGTGATAATAAATAGTAACTGGAGAGTGGTGTCTGTTTGTCTAAAATCTCAATATCCAAGCAAGTGCAATAAGGTTTGATATTTTTTTAATATAAATAGAAGAGGCCACTTGCCTCATTTTCAGCACATTAATAGAGCATGAAACTACTTTAATTTTCCCCACGCCCTCTTCCTACTTTTCCCACACAAAACTCTCTTTTTCTACTAAAAAAAAAATATCATTTTTATTAATCTCTTCATAACTAAGAAAATTATAAACAACACATATTCATAGAGAAAACTTGGATCATATAAATATAGTAATTAAATATATATGGAGATGATGGAGGCTGCAGCTAGAGGAGACAACAACAATAATAACTCATGTGAAGAAGTCATCATCAGTACTACTACTACTACAAGTGTTGATTGGAGAGGAAGACCTTCAAATCCTATCAAACATGGTGGAATGAAAGCTGCTGCCTTTGTTCTTGGTACTTACTACGTACTCATTATCCTTTTTGTTGTTGTGTCGGATTCGCCAAAAGTAGTGTATTTTTTAAGAATCCGACAGCACAACTTAGCTTATACATATTACATACCATGTGTTTTAAGTTATGTGCCTGTAACCAGGTTCATTTGGACTCATAATTTTTGACGTAAAGTTATATATGTAAAAAATTAACAAAAATGAAAATGCAGGATTACAAGGATTTGAGATAATGGGAATAGCAGCAGTTGGAAATAACCTTATAACATATGTGATAAATGAAATGCACTTTTCATTGTCAGAATCAGCAAATATTGTGACAAACTTTATAGGCACTATTTTTATCCTTTCATTGCTTGGAGGCTATCTATCCGACTCTTATCTTGCTTCCTTCTGGACCATACTCATTTTTGGATTTATCGAACTTTCGGTACGTACCTAAACATTTTTTCATTTATTTACTTTCTTTAAAATAAGACAGATTATCTGTTACGTTACAAGTTAACAACACACAAAAGATAACTTGATGAAGTTATTCTTATTTTTGTCTCTTTCTACCTTCTTAGCTTTCTTATCTAAAATACCATGTCAAGTTGGTTCATAATTCATATCACAAAAACTAGCTAGGTGGTCCTTTGACAAATAATGAAAAAGACGTATATACACTATGCTTAATTGAGTGTGTTTTGTATGAAATAAAACATGAACATTTAATTTATTACCTTCTTTTTGCTAGCTGTTCATAACCAATGCTTCCATTTTACTTGTCATTATCATGTTCTTAAAAGGAAGTCAAAATAAGGGTACTCTAAAAAAAATTATTTAATAGTTTGGTTAGGTTGAACATATATATACTTGTTCTCCACTTCATAAGAAATTAAAATGAGAAAAAAAATAATATTTTTCTTGAAACCAAGAGCTCATACCCCATGAATTCATTTTCTCTATAAAAATATGATTTATTTTTTGAGTTTAAATTATATACCCAAAATGTATATCGGTCAGTGTAATTTAACATATTATTAATCTATTTTTCTAGATTACCATGTAACACTTAATTTTAAAAAAATCATCTGTTATTGTTGTAATTCAACTTAACCTGTACTTGGTGACGGGTGATGCATGCATGTGCCAGATTAATTTGAATTCATTACTTTTAACACATCGCGAGAAATAGTAGGTCTTTGAACCTTATAAGTTGAACCCATATAGTAGTTTAAACTCTGAATCCGCCTCTACGTGTAACATAATTATTCTTTTTTTTTTTGTTACTTGTGTAGGGTTTCATATTACTGTCAGTACAAGCTCATCTACCACAACTAAAGCCACCAAAATGCAACATGCTAACAGATGGAGATACATGTGTGGAAGCAAAAGGTTTCAAAGCCTTAATATTCTTTGTGGCATTGTATTTGGTGGCATTAGGGAGTGGATGTGTAAAACCAAATATGATAGCCCATGGTGGTGACCAATTTAATCAAGAAAATCCAAAGCAATCAAAACAACTTTCAAGATATTTCAATGCTGCTTATTTTGCATTTTCAATGGGTGAATTAATTGCACTAACAATACTTGTTTATGTGCAAACACATTCTGGAATGGATGTTGGATTTGGTGTCTCAGCTGCTGCTATGGCTTTGGGATTAATTTGCTTAGTTTGTGGTACTCTTTTTTACAGAAATAAACCTCCTCAAGGAAGCATTTTCACTCCTATTGCACAGGTAAAAATATTTATCGTCAGTGTAAAAGAATATTTATATATACAATCAGGTCACTTTTACGCTATAGGTAACTAATTATCCTCTTTACAAGATTGCAAATATCAATATTTAGGCTCGGACTCTCCAAATATGTTGTCGCTTTTATGTTGGATACTCCAAAAATACACTATTTTTAGAGTATTTGACGCACATATGTTGATATTTTTGAAGAGTCTGAACAACATAATTTAAGGGTAAAATATCCGTTGGTGACATGATAGTGTCAAAAATTCTTCCATGAATTGATAGCGTAAATCTTTTATACAAGCTAAGATTGATTGATTAATGAGATAAGAAATACTTAATAAATTTAAGATAAAATACGAAATTATTTTATCTCGAATTTAATTGGCCGGTGAGACAAGGATAATAGTTCGATGGTCCCATTACGCGTACGAATGGAGCATTGAAAAAACTTTTTAAGATAAGAAACAAGTTTTTGTTTTTGTATTTTTATATTCCTTCTTTCATGTTTGACTTTTGTTTCTCCTTTTAATATTACATTATTACAAGGATGTCTAATAATGACGATTTAGAATTGGGTTGGCTGCCATTTTCTCTCTTTGCTAATGCTACAATTTTTAAAATAATTTATATTTGTGAATCCTTAATATAAATAATATTATTTGATTATGGATGCAATTTTGTTACCTTTCACTGAAAACATTAAACTAATCCTTTCATATATATTAAATAAAAACAACTTAATTAATTAAATCAACATAACCTATGTAAGTTGTCGTCTTCTTATTCATGCATATTCTGGGAAAGAGCCTCATCATTTTTTTATTTTTTCATCCCTCTACGAGTTTCCACCTTTTTTTCCTTTAATGACTCGAACATAGTAAAAATACTTGATATCCGAACAATTCTCCATCGAAGATTGAATATATAAAACTTAAAATAAAAAATAGTTAGAGAACTATTGAATAAGTGGTGTTAACTATTGTTATATTTTTGTGGTTTAATGACAGGTAATGGTGGCAGCATTTTTAAATAGAAAACTTGTTTCTCCATCAGATGCACATATGCTTCATAAGGCCCACCCCACCAAGGCTCCTTCTAATGCCAATCCCACCATTAATCTTCTCCACACCAATAGATTCAGGTATATTTTTTATATATTGATATTGTAAGTATATATATTTTAAAATTATTATTGTGTAATAATATATTGTAGCAGCCTAGCAGGTAATATACTTTATTTTTTGTTTGATAATGTATAAATACGAGGATCTCTTAGAAACAATATTTCTACCTTCTTAAGATAGGAGTAAAATCTGCGTACACTACTCTTTTTGTTTGATAATATAAAGACACGAGGATGGAAACAAACTTTCTACAATCTTAAGATAGGAGTAAGATTCGCGTACACTATCCTTTTTGTTTGATAATGTAAAGAAATGAGAATCTGTTGGAAACAAACTTTCTACCTTTGTAAGATAGGAGTAAGATCTACGTACACTATCTTCTCAGACCCCTCTTATGAGATTACACTGAATTAGTAATATTATCATCATAATGTTCTATAGTTTAACTTAATACACATCATCATCAATATAAAAAAAATATAAAAATTATATTATCAGATCATCTAAAAGATATTTACACGAAATAATTTTTGTTTCCAGGTTCTTGGACAAGGCTTGCACAAAAATGCAAGATGGAAATACCACAAAAGAGATTAGTAGATGGAGACTTTGCACAGTAACACAAGTAGAGCAAGTCAAGATCTTAATTTCAGTCCTCCCCATATTTGCTTGCACTATAATTTTCAATACCATTTTAGCACAACTTCAAACATTTTCAGTCCAACAAGGAAGTACCATGAACACTAAACTAACTAAAAACTTCCATATCCCTCCAGCTTCCCTTCAATCAATCCCTTACATAATGTTGATCTTCATAGTACCTCTCTATGACACATTCTTTGTCCCGTTCGCTAGAAAATTCACCGGTCATGAATCAGGTACGTTGAAGTTTGTGATTGTCTCATTTTTCATTAAAATGTTTAAACTATTAAATAGTCTATGACTAACTATTTATATTATAATATTATGTCTCAACAGGTATCACACCTCTACAACGTATAGGTGTTGGCTTATTCTTCGCGACTTTCTCCATGGTATCAGCAGCCTTAATGGAAAACAAACGTAGAATTTCCGCG
Source organism: Solanum etuberosum (assembly GCA_029582245.1). Classification (NCBI taxonomy): domain Eukaryota; kingdom Viridiplantae; phylum Streptophyta; class Magnoliopsida; order Solanales; family Solanaceae; genus Solanum; species Solanum etuberosum. The sequence goes on along the minus strand of JAJONR010005905.1, from coordinate 44,953 downwards.
GTGGAATCGAATGAAACCCTATCAATATTTTGGATCACACCACAATTTTTGATATTTGGAATATCAGAAATGTTCACTGCAGTTGGACTTATTGAGTTCTTCTACAAACAATCTTTAAAAGGGTCAATGCAATCATTTTTAACAGCCATAACATATTGTTCATACTCATTTGGATTTTATTTAAGCTCACTTCTTGTTTCTTTAGTGAACAAAATCACTTCATCTCATCATGGTGGTGGCTGGCTAAGTGACAACAATCTCAACAAAGACAGGCTTGATCTATTCTATTGGTTGTTGGCAATATTGAGTTTACTCAATTTCTTCAATTATCTATTTTGGGCTAAATGGTATTCCAAAAATGGATCTTCATCATCAGCAACAACAAATCAAGAATTAAATTCCAAAGTTGTTGGAGAAGATGGTATAGTTTAATTGAATTAGTGGAATATTAATTATTATGTACTTCTAGCTAGGGGAATAATTATTGTCTCTAAAATTCTAGCTCTAAGGTGCCTATGGCAATTATGGGGATACATAATAATTAACTCTACTACTTAGGTGATATTGGAATATATATATATATATATATATATATATATATATATATGTAAAATGTCTATAAATGTTCCACTAATTATGGAGGTATTATGTTATTGGTTGGTTATATTAAGCCTTTTTAAAGTTATAATATGTACTCTTTTTTATCAGTATAGTACTTTAACATGTGACATAACATGATAATAACAAATTTTATCGATCAGGTTACATTGTTGGTGAAAAATATCATGAATTATAATTGAAAAATGAAATAAATATTTAGATTGAGACATTGATATCTCACTTGCTTTAAAGAAATTCGAGTTCAATGCGGTATAATTTTCATTCTTTACTATTCCATTCAGTATAATTGTTACCTATGTCCCCACAGATATAACAATCTGATAATGTTACAACTCCAGACTTGTGGAAGAGTCCAAAACTCCACTAAAAATAACCATTGATTCAACAAAACAAAATAATATTCTCTTTTGTTGAGAATAAGTTGAAAACTTTAAATATTTTTCTGTCTCAACTCTCTCTTATTTCACCAACCTCAAATTAAATAGAATAGAAAGAACATATGATAGTGATTACCTGAGTCATAAAGAATAATGACATCACTTTCTAAAATTTATGCCCCCTAATATGTCAAGCACTTTAATATTTTAATTTGTCATGTTTGTCCTAGAAATTTACTTGTATTTACCTTGTTAGAAACTTGATCATATAAATATATATATTTATTAAATATGCATAAAACTTACTCTTAAAAAGGAACCATTTAATAATTTTATAATAACACACTTTTTGCTAAAAAAGGTCTCCTTTTCAAAGATAATTTTAGTTGGTCTTCCCAAACCTATGGCTTTATAGAATTTAGGTAGCATTCCATTTACAACATTCAATGTATCTAAATTTCTCTGCTACATCATTATCAATCAAAAAAGAAAAAATTGAACTCTATATTCAAAATAATAGGTTTGGTTCCTTTCCTTTCACTTATTTGAAGGAATTGTGTATATATAAAAAAAAAGATAAGAATGTTACATGCACTAAGAATTCAAATTAGTGATCTAAGACAACTTTTGAATAATATAGCACTACACTAGAAGCTTCATGTCAATAGTTTATATACCCTTTTTTTTTAGCATAGTGTAGTTGTTTTGGCTCCTCTAAAGCAAAAATAACAACTCCTATGTGATGAATATTCATGGAACATAATGAAAGCACACATAGATAAAGTCAAAAAGAGATGTAAGTGAGAAGGACAAGGTGGGCCTTTTTTAGGTGGGAAGGGGAAAAGAGGAGACATATATAGATATTTCAATGGAAAATCTAGTAAGCTAGCTATGTATAAACATGATGACCTCAATTTTACTGTTTTTACCTCAATCATATAGTCTTCTCAAAACAAACATGTCTTAGACATGTTTTTCATGTTGGAGCTTGGCCCCTCTTATATTCCCTTAAAAAAACCACTTCTTCAAATGCTCATTAGTATGTTAACTAAAAGTGTATCATAGCTTCCGTCCTTTTGGTCATCATATGTATCATAGCTTCTAGCAATACAATTTGAATCAGTATGACTTGATTTTTTTAATTTTTTTTTTACAATTATTACTATTATTCTCTTTCCTAGATGGAATAAGGATAAGCCTAGCCTATAATGTTGATGGAAGTACATTTTTTATGAAATAATTTCCTAGAACACTTTTCCCATGTAAGTGTATTGCTATGATTATGATATACTTGCATATGACATCAAATGGAAGGGTATTTTTCAGCTAACACTTGAAAGATAGCCTCTATGTCCTTTCAACTTATTGACAAATGCAAAGTTGTAATCAGCAATTGAGTCTATTATTTGTTGATTAATTTATCTTAACATGATGAATTTCATTTGGTTTTAGTGTTATTTTTGCAAAAGATGTAGAGATGCAGAAAATAATTAGTAGTATTACTTTAGAAATGAATGCAGAAGTGCCACATGATTGCTTTATGACCTAATTTCTAACTTACACCACAGAGAGTGGAGCACTCGACATGGCACTTGGCTTCCCAAGGTTTTATTAAATAAGAAACAGTATAAGTTCAAGGGGATAACAGCAGCACCCCATACTTTTAAGTATGAAAGTTGCAAGCCACGCAGTCTATGTAGATTTTTATGTATTAACCATAAGCTTTCAAGATTTGCCAGTAGCCAATCTTGAATTCCTCTAATATACACGGGAATGTGACATAATTATGGTAGATTAAGATGACTATCAGAATGAATCAACCCAGTCGAGGCAATAAAGCCAGGAACTAAAATCACTTGGTCGATACACGAAAAAAGACGGAAAAATAAAAAGAAAGTGAAAAGTAAACCCTGGCGGAGTCATCAAGAACTCTGTACTAGGGAGAAACATCAGATTACATATAGGTAGGGAACATACTAAACATAAGGCACCCAGAAGATGAACGGACAATGGTATGGAGACCAACATCTACTCATCAGAAGCCTCAGAATTTGCGCCTTTTAGATGCAAATGCTTTTCCCTCTTTTGAAAATCTGTCAAACCTTTGCCACTTCCAGTTACACCAACCTTACCATGAGGATCTTCCGGAGACTTGAAGATACTCTCACGCTTTCGACCAGAGAAAAAGCCCACCTGAAAAATAAATAATATGCATAAGAAACACCAGCTTAAAAGGCTCTAAAAAGGATGATACAAGTGTAGTGCCACACAAATGTGTCTACTACTTTGAGACCACAAACAAAACTATGAATAACTACGACAACTATGGGATAAAGTAACCCCAATAGCCATGTGAACTCTTTTGCAAATAAACACAGTGTTTAACAAACACAAAAGTAAAATTATGGAGTTGTTTATTTATATACATGAACAGCATTTGATAGAAGTAACAAAATATAAATTTTCTGATAACATAGAAGTGAGAAATATAATATAGACAGGGCAAGGCGGAATAAGAACTCTGTGGTAACTGAGTATCCATTATTTTCATAAAAGGCACAATCATATTTCTTTATTCCCCAAAAGAAGCAATGATAAACAAGAAAATGCATGCCATATAAACAATACCATCATAACCCCACCCCTTACATACACTCACCTTTAACCCAGCTTCTTGTCTTAAGTTACAATCACTACTCAACCTGTTGTTTTATTAGATCCGTAATTTATTTGAATTTCAAGAGTTGGCAGTGAGAGCAATTTTTAGAGGTAAGCACTGCGTGAAACAGTTCAAGGATTCTTGGAGCCTCCGTTTATTTCAACAGTTTGTTTTGATATTGGCGGTCAAAAGGATATATTACTACAGAAGACGATCTCAATTGATCATACCCATCGATGTTATGTTGCCAGCAGATTAATTGACAATGAGCCATTATCTATCATATTGCATAGTACTTGACTACTTGGTACTTATTCAAAAGAAAAATTATCCTATTGAATAGTAAGCTGACTCTCTTAAAATCGCGATTCATACATCATGTTAGCAAATCTGAGAATAACCGACCAGCATACCTTCTTAGTCTGGCCTTTAGTTGACTGAAACTGTTGCCAAGCGTTTTGCCTCTTGTTTTGAGCTACCTCAAGTTGCTCTATCCGCACCTTAGACTTGAAAGCATGAATCTTTTTCTTTTTGGCAGCTTTCTATGAAATAAAGATGAGGTCATGAACAGGGATGAAAACAAAAACAGATAATTTCTGAATCAAGAAACCAGAGAACGCAAGAGGTGAAAGCAAATAAAGGTGGATGAGTAACCATGTAAAATATCAACTAGCCCCTGCTCTAACTATTTAATGAAGCCTTTAACTTTTATACTTATGAGTAATGTTGGATTACTTGCAACTGCTTTGAAGTTATAGTACCTAGACCAGTCTGCAAATGGTGCAGAGCTGATCTCTTTCAAGAAAATAAGGATTACTTTAAGCAGATTAGACCCCAACCATATAGCCTGTCCTATCAACATATCAAGTAAATTCATGAGGAAAAATACAACAGAACACATGGAGGAATACCAAGTTTGTTCTCAAATATCATTTTCCCAACCCTCAACTCTAAAATTGACATTTAACATACCACATCTTCTGGATCATTAGGATCAATGAGAAGCTTTGCTGGCAAACTTCGAGATTGGATATCACTAGATGCAGCTTGAGCTATCTTTCGTTTGAGAGCTTGTTTAGTGGCCTCAGCTATCTTTTCTGCTTCAACTAAAGGGTTGACAGATGCCTCTTCAAGTGGTCTTATATTAGCATGATCCACCTGAAATTACAAGTTGTTGACGTTACATTAATCTCACATTAACTCCGACACTTGACCTACCAGGCATTCTATTTATCTGTCTGGGTGTGACAGTATGACATTGGCATATTGATACACATCTCACTGTACTTTCAACATCCATATGAAAGGCCCGAAAGAGAATGCTATTTTTTAATTACTTTTGGTTGGGGAGGGGGGTTACAAGATTAAAGGGATTAGTGCACCCATCAAAACAACATAATAACATCCCATTGGAAAAGAAAGAAGAATCTATTGGGGGGATAGGAGAGATTTCATTCCACCACAAAAACTATTTGATTCTTCTGTTTCAGAAAATTTCCCCAATACACCTGAGAATAGACTCAAACGATCTATACTCCAAAATCTCAAAACAAACACAAAATACACTAAACCTGAATATTCGAGACATTGTGTTTTTGCAATTGTATATCAGAGCAAAAACAAGGCCAAAATTTCATAACGCCATAATCCAGAGGCCCAGAACAGATCAAAAACAAGGGAAACAATCATTTCTTAATTTCAATGGAGAACTAAAGATAGCCTGGCAACATAGAAGCTGGAAAAGAGAAATGGTCTAGCCTAGTTAGCAGAAGTAACAAGATCACAGGATTATTTAGGCCAAAAACAACATAAATATAGTAGTTAAGAGAAAAGAAGAAAAAAAGAACGCTCAAAACTGAAACAGGCTCCGAAGCAAATCAAGACGACTCCCATAAAAGCATAAAGAAGGCAATACCTCTTCCTTGTTACCCCATTCATCATAACAGACATAATAGCCATTTGGAGTGTGCGCATGAATAGTAGCATCATACCTGGAAAATCAACTAAATCAACAATAAGAAAGAGAGAGAAAAGGTAAAGAACAATTGAAAATAGTAAAAGATCTTCAAAAGTTGAAAAAGGAAAAAAGAGCAATTCACCACTCTCCGTCTTCACTATAAACAGCTTGTACTTTAGTGCCCACAGGAAACTTATCGGCATGGTCCAATATTGATCCTAATTCCTGCGGACAGAGGAAGTTAGGAACCAAACAAAACAAAAAGGACCACACACACACCCCCCTCTTTGAGACACCTGTATGGGAGTATAGGGCATAAGTAAATGAAAATAGAGATGGAAGAAGCCTATCAACAAAACATTTAAGGCCATTAGCCAAAAAAGGATTAAATCAGTGATACACATGACAGAAGAATGAAATACCAATTTACTCATGCTTACTATGTAATATATCTATAATCCATCAAAAGGAAAGAAACACAATATTCTATGTTGACCAAACAGAGTATTTATGATATTGAGGATTCATACAATCGATCCCAAAAGTAAAAAAAGATAAAGCCTAGCAAATTACATCCATGGAGGCTCCTTACCTAAAAAGGATTGGGAATTACAACCATTTTTACAAACTAACATCGAGAAAGGGAGCCTTTCTTTGGTAGAAATTAGCCAGAAACCACTTTAGATATACAATCATTAACAGCACAAGATAATTTCATCTTTTTCAATTAAAAATTAATGCTTTTCAAGAATTATAGGGAAAGGAATATCCACCAAAGGATAATATACTCTAACAATGTAATTTTTATGATATACCATATCAGAATTCTCAGAATGGTGGAAACCATGGGATGCATCAGCACTCGTCCCGGTACCCATCCCATCTTCACTTTGTTTTGCAGTTACAAGGAGCTCTTCTGTTAAGGCAATCACCTGCAATTCAGAAAGTCATCCTGGTTTAGTACTATTTGCTTTACAAGAGCCAATAAACAAATTAATTTTTTAATTCCAAACTTAGATTCACAGAGTGACATCTGAAATCATGGGATAGAGGTATGCTGGCCACCATCACATATCGCAGACCTGCAATAGAATCAAGACAGGGAAGTGATGGACACCTTGAGAAAGTTGCTAGCTCCAAAATTTTACAATCGCCACACGCCTCACTACCAGTGGGGTAATATTTACTCTATGAAATAAAATCCTCACCTTTAAAACCAAATGATAAACTTATGTTTCTTCAGTCACGAATAGTTCCTTCACACTGCTTGTTTATCGGCAATATAATGTTCGTGTGAGAAAAAGAGAGAAGAAAGTGATACTTGTAATTAATTCAGAAAAGAGAGATAATATTTATCTACAAAGAAGACATAACCTTTTTTGTGCTAATGGATTTCTCAGAGAAATGACGGGATAGTGGTAATAAGCTAATGGGAGATACCATTAAGAAAATGTTTGAAAGAAATTTTCTCAAAAAGAAAACAATTAAAATAAAAAGAGGAGAACCACAAACAAGTACAAAATGTCACCTCAACAAGCTCTTTCTCCATGTCAATATATTCAGAGTTGTCTGGTTCATCATGTAACAGTTGTCGCACCTAGTAAAAAATAAAGGAAATTTTGTAAATTTGAAGTACAGAAGCTGCAACATTTTAGAAATGAGATATACTTGAAGTGAAAGAGTGTGCCACAAGGAATAACATACTCACATCTCCTTTCCACAATATTTGGTAGTTTTCATTGCTACCAGTTGATAAACCCTTCTAGTAAAACCCGCAGGGACCATAGACTTTACTCCTGACCCCACCCTCAGACAGCATCAGTCAGAGACTCCAAAGTACAGTGAAGTCTCTTAACATTCTAATGTTACCAAGTCAACTTAATATCTATAATACACCCAAAAATCAGACACAGCACATTATCAACTAGGACACTCCATCTCTTATGCCTTCTATTAAATAAAATTGTCCTTAAGCAAAGTTAATTCTAATGTGACTTTAGGAATTGCTTGCCATGAGTTGTGCTATCTATATAGGTTGGATCACCAAGCTGACTTCATCATTTTCCGAGGCTCCTTCAACTCGAATACTAATGAAACTAGCTTCAGCTATTTGTATCTTCAAAAAAAATTAAGTTTACAACACACCAGAAAAGTAGCACCCAAGGATTCTTTTTTAAAAATTCTTTTAAAAGCAAAAGAAATCCCCACCCCAAAATCCTCTTTTTTCTCTAGTACCCTTTTCGAACAACCTAATTGCAGCTTGAAGGCTGACACCAATCAATAATGTGTATGTGTATGTGTACATAAGCTATGATTTCGCTTAATTCGAACAAACTCTTGGAAATTAAGACAGATGATCAATATAGTAATCGTTTGAAATTAAGACATATGATCAATATAGTAATCGTTTGAGTTGATAAAAAGGGCTTTAAAGCTGGCAAAATAAACGAAATTGAGGAAGAAAATTCTTCCAAATTACAATTACAATGAAATTGAGGAAGAAATCATAATAAATTAGGGTTTTACCTGCTGAAGTTGTTCTTTGTAAGTAGAGAGATTCGACGCCAATTCTTCAATGTTAACTTCATCTCCGCTTTGCATCTTCTCTATTTTAATTTATCAAACTACTTACGATTCCACAGAACAAACCGAGTATTTCCGGGAACCAATTCGATTTACCGGTGCACGCCGGAGACTGAAAGAGAATCGGAGAAACCCTAGGCTAAAAGATTTATCAGTCAATTTGAATCCAACTTTCGGGTATTTTTCCGCTCCGCTTAGTTCCCCTGTAGTATATAAATTTTGGAAGTCACAGTGCACCCTTATAAGTTTCAAATATTTGCATTTTGCCCCCTTAAAGTTTTAACACTACTCGCAAAGTTATTGTTCATCTTTTTTGTCCTAGAAACTTAATCGAGTGCAATGCCGCAAAACAAGTTTGGCTTTAATCATCACTGGGATGACGATAATCTGGACCATTGCTATTGGATTAGCTTAAGTCGTTGATTGGTATCGTGACTCTTGATCAATTATATGAACCTATCATAATCCTATGAGAAATTTGAAATGTTACAAATAACCTTGTGCAAAAGGAAAAATCTCTATGGCTTAAAATTATTATGCAAAAGACAGCTCGATTTTGCAAGATTGGACTCAGGCAAGAACACTGGCCTCTAGTTCTATTTGTGATAGAACCTGATTTTGCAACAAAATGGTTTCCTTCTTGGCATCTTGCTTCGAGAATAACAAGAGTCGGCATGATAGTTCGGAATTCTCATGGAAGCTTCATCAGAGGTCGCTCTAGTTGGTTATGGAGACAACATGACTCATTTATAGCCAAGGCTTTGGGTGTTCGAGAAGTATTAAGCTGGCTAAAACAACACTTTGCAACAACGCCACTAATTGTAGAGATGAACAATCTTTTGGTTAAACAAACGCTGAATAGAGACTGCAAAAACAACTCCTACTTTGATGTTATTTTTCATAATTGTAAAACACTCATGTGTAGCTTCACTTTTATTTTCGTCTTTCGTTAAAAGATCAACAAACCATTATGCCCACCAGTTAGCTCAGGCTTCGGGTTCTTAATGCTATGGAATGGATAATAGATCCCCCATTTTTTATTCATGATGTACTCAACTTTGATTTGCCCAATAATTAATCAAAATGTTTGTTTCAAAAAAATAAAAAAATTGTCCTAACTAGTGGTGGGCATGATACGATGTTGAGAATTTCTATTTGATGTGATTATTTATGATTGTAAAGCACTCAAGAAATTTAAATTATGATTGGTTAAATTTTGAGCTTTATTGAGCACAATATGCATGATGTATTAACGGTAATGCCACCATTTTTACTGCTCTCTAAATTACTTACAATCAATAATGTTACGTTAAATAGATTTAGGATAGATTCTTTGTTCAAACTCCTTTAGGATGCAATACCATTATTTTTAGGAACAAATAATGTACACACTAGTAATATAATCAAACTGCTAATATTTATAAAAATCAAACACTTATACCCCTCACATCCAGAGCTTTGCAAACCACCCCTACTATAAGCCAGGAAATCCAACAGCATTAATTAAGAGAACCCGTAAACATAGCTATTAAAAGTATTAGCACGAACAATAGGCGTTTCAAAGACACTAAAACAGGAAAAATATCTCATAAATTACTCTAGAAAAGGCTCAGACTTCCGTACAAAAATAAAACTCAATTGAACATTCCATGAACCCAAAACCAATTAGACACCCAAATTACAATGCACATCACATATATGACAAACCAAAATGCTAAGACTAAACCTATACAGGGTAAAGAGCGTTAAATATCCCATGGTACCATTGATTCAAGTAGGCATCCCTATATGCTTCCTTCTCCACGAGCCCATTTGCTATCACAGACGCGCATTCACATTACTTGCTGTAAAATTATAATATTGTCCAAGATATCTCAAGAACCTTGTTTGAAAATTCTGTATCCTGTGGGATAAACGCTAAGGACATCACTCATTCCTGATAGAACAATACTTGTCCCAGAGTGTGGGTGATTTCCCAATTTCACCCATTAGATTCTTGAGCTTGTGGCTGTAGTCACCTCCACTGCAAACAATGGGAGCAACAAATACATCATACTAAGGTCTGGCAAACAAGGAAGATCGAGAAAAGAAGAGAGGGAAGGAAACAGAAGTATCAAATTGCAACAAGAATATTTTCCTTTTCACACACGGAGATCGAGCTAGTTTATAACTTGTATATTGCACAAAATGCAGTACTAATCAAAAGTAGCAGTAGAAGAACTGATGACTCATAACTTCATTTTGGTATGAAAATACTGAAATATGCTACAGTAGGAAAGAAATGGAAATCTTCCATTTTCACAGAAAGAACAAGAATATACATACGCAAAGGATAAGAAGGTAATCCCCCTAAATTCTTGATTCAAGACACATGTCTACAAAAGCACAATCATTTTCAAGGGACACTAAAGATGCTTACCTGATACGATTTAAGGCTGCAATTGCCCGAAGGGCACTTCGAATCATGTCTTCATTGCGATCAACCTCTTGCTTGACAGCATCCTGTTTTGGTCTGAAATTTATTGTTTTCTGCAGAGGATCCACCAAAGAGTCCAGAACTGCAAAAGCAATATATTGTAAACATAGCTTCTGAAGAAGTAAAACACAAACTAGTTCAGTAGAAAAAAAAGCAGCAAAAAGACTATACCTGCTAATACCGCTGAAGGACACTTATCAGCAAGTTTAGAAAGGATAAGGTGGCACGGCATTTTAACATCATAATGATCTGGGAGAGGAGGCAAAAGATTCAGTTCAGCAGTAAAATTATTGCATGTGAGAGCAGTGACATGTCCAATGATGCTACCCCACACCCATCCCCAAGAAAAAGAGAATTTGCAGACATCAATAAAATCCAATCAAGAATCAGAACACCACATTTGGAAAAACATGAGATAATAATAGAAGAATCAGGTCTATCACAAGCGCTATCAACTTACCATCCAAACCAGATTGAAGATATGGGACAATGAAAGATGAGGGATTCACTTGATCAAGACAAGTGTCCAGCAAAGTGTCGACACATTCAAAAGCTGCCTTTCTCAGTTCAAGTCCATCATCGACTGTATGCTTGAAGGGACCTAAATCAACCGTTCTTATCAATTCTTTCTGCAAGAGGGAAGAAGCATAATCAATGATGGAGAATGACAACAATCAACTGTTATTAGTGACACTCCTAAAGTACAAGGTTATGAATAATTGATAGGTCCTGAATTATCTTTCAATTATGAGACACAATTAATCTAACTTTTAGTCAACAATCACGCATATACCGTCCTAAATGATAGGAGGTAGAAGTTTCCATGAGTAGGATCAGTACAGGTTCTCTTTGTTCTTATTTCCCTGATAACTGTAAGATAATTGTCCACATATGAGGAGAGGGTTCTGAATTTGAAAAGAATTAACCAACATGGAATGTCAAATGAGGCTGCTAAACAAAAGCAACAAACCTCTAATAAGGTGAATGCCATACTATATATGACTATATGGGCACAAAGATATCCTAGTCCTTATTTACTTGAGACAGATGCCCATAAGATGATCATGTTCACAAAAATGTACATATAAAGATTAGCAATAAGATCATAGGCAAAATCTGGCCCATTCCAACTGTTGGAGAGGGTATGCATTTACTTAATTGCATCTTCGACTTTACAATTTATACCAACATATATGGATGTGTGACTTGGTTTTAGTAAGTTATGTTATCGGCATGCTAGCTGATAACATCCAACAGTTGTCTTGGTCAATTACCTGGAGATTTGGAATATGATGGCATTATGCTCGTGGGGAGATGAAACAAGCCTATTATTTCATACCACCATCTAACCAAACTTTAATCTACAGCTATCTTCTCTGACTCACATGATTAGAGCTTCAAATAAGTAAAAATGCACAAGTACAAAGAAAGATGATGTGTTACAATAATGAATTGTAGATAGTAAATACTTGCTTTAATAGTTGCATGCAATTATCCTACTACTCGGGAATAAGAGTATTCAGCAGGATGTAGTGTTATCCTTGGGCCCACAGCTTTAAGACAGCAATCAAATACATATCTCAAAGAACCAAGAGTTGGAGTTTTGCCAATGCATGTACACATAAATTGTGCCAAACTCTGGTACGAACATATGTAGACAAAATGAAGGTGGTGTGCCCCAGTTTCAAGTGCCTTGAAATACAACCTAAACTAAAATGCACAAAAAACTGATTAAATTTTAAGGAGATATTTGTCACCTTAATTATAGTCTGATCATAGAGAAGTGGCAAAAGTTCAGGTAGAAGGCCCTTTATCAGGTTAGGCTTGTTATGAGCTGCAGTACTCAAGGCCAGGACAGCTGCACGCCTAACATGCTGGATAATAAACAAAGCATGTGATGAGAAGTTAAATTAGGGGAACATAATGAAAGACTGCAAGAGATATGACTGGTAACAGGAGAACTATAAAGAGACGAACAGCATAAAAGTAAACACAACATCCACTGGGCTGGGGGGCTTTGGGGTGTGTGCGTGTGTTTGGGGGGGTGGGGGTGAACCAGTAAATTGTTTCGGCAATGAAAAAAGTTCTTGAAATCAAATTAGGAATACCCGGTCTTTATCCTTTATAAGCACCAAGAAGGATGAAATTTCATGAGACAAGATTTCATCTATCTTCTCTGGTCGCTCAACTATGGAATATTTCACAGCAATTACGACAGTCGCTCTGGTGAACGCTGCTGGATTACTAATCCGATCCTACACAAAAAAAAATAGTCAAATTTGCAGACAGAACAACAAGTCCAAAATGAAATCATTTACAGGTAAGAAATATATCATTAGTTGTACCTTCAATGCTGGAACAAGCTTGCCAGGTTCAATAAGTGCGATTTTTCCCAGGCACTCAGCTACGACATTCCTAACGCCCTCTTCATCACTTTCACAATGATTAAAGAGCAAATTAAGTATTTTATCTACGCTTGAATCCTGGAATTCCGCATTATCCACAGACTGTCTCACTATGACCTGTTGGCAACCACATATCACGATGAGTCCAGAAAGCAATTACCTTGGAGGGAAAAGAATTCCTGAAATAAGAGACCATCTAAAATGTAGATACCTCTTTCAAAGAATGGAGCAGTAGGTACTGCTTCTTCTGCTGATTGTCAATTTTGTCTAAGATAAAGGGTAAATACTTTGGTAGATTACCCACGGCAATGTTTCCTAGAGCATAAGAGGCAGCTGACTTTATCTCTTCAAAAGGTGATTGGAAGGACTCGATGACAATATTTTCGATATGGGCATGTGAACTTAAGTCCTTTCTTCTTCCAATTTCCCCTAAACATAGCAAGGCAAGATGTTGCTTGGCCTGAAAAGGATAACTGAACTCAGAAAAACAGGGTTCTCTTACAGTTATTAGTACCATTTGAAGAAAGCAGAAGAAACAATGTCATGTAAATTTCCAATCCTCAATGGCAGAACCATTTTCTTATTCGTGGTCTATCTCAAAAGGAAGTCCAAACTCAGAAAATTTGCTTTGTTATTTATTATATGTGTCAGTAGTTTGCCACAACTGCTTACAAAATACAAAAGCTAATGAAAAACAGAAAATGTCATCATATATGTTTCCTTGTATGCTTTCGATCACTCCTTCATAAACTAACTTTTAGCATTTAATGTTCATTTTCTTAACATGTCATGTTAAGAAAATGACATTAGTGTGCGGAGCACACTTGTTATCCACAGTTCAGATCTTCAGTCCTTGATGTGTGGGTAATTTCCTATTAGAGTGTCAAATAATGGTTGAGGATATATTGTTGTCTCCTTATGGGTGGCCTTAGACAATCTCACTTCATAAGCTAGCTTTTGAATCAAGTTAAGGCCATGGATCAATTCTTTCCTTTTTGCATGGTATCAGAGCAATTCCAGTCCAACCATAGGCGATAGCAAGAACACTGAGTCTCTATAGGGGGAGTATGTTACACCCTAAGCATATCTCACAATTGGCAAAACATGAGAGAGATGCTAGGTATATAAAGAAGTAAGCTTTGAAACTCTAGTGATACGTTTTATAGCCCGCGAAGCTTAAACACAAAGTGGACAATATCACTAGTGGATTAGATTGTTACAATCGGTAGAAGAATGGGCTATTACCTCCTATCATGGTCTTGAGTAATCATCACGATGAAAGAGGTAACTTCAAGGGTTGAGTTAGACCCAAGGTGTATTTTCTTAAAATGGTAGCAAAGCAGGCAAAAGGTCTTGGATTCAAGTCACACCGACACCCACTATCCAAAAAATTGTAGCATGCTTGCCCCACGGAAAAGAATCAAGTGAGGGGGGCATATTAGCGTGTTGAAGTCATACAATTCAAGTGGACTACTCTAACGACTCAAGTCTTTAGATGAGATCGACATACAATTCAACAGCAACAAACAACTTATCCAAGATGCAACTAAATAAATAAAGGGCCTACCGAATTAGTACTACTATCATCTTTCAGGCTGTCTGTTAACATGTTTACTGTAGAAGAACACTTCCGATCACCAGCGGCAAGACAAAGAACTGCCACACATTGAGCGATGGAAAAGAGAGCTTGTTTGGTAACACTGCCAGACTGAGGAGATGGTTTCGCTGTTGAAAGTAGAGAATCTAGCAGAGTATCGAAGCTTGTATTGGCAGAGTAAACCAATGCAGCAAAAAAGTTTTGAAGGGCCTGCATATTAATAGAAGTGAGTGTTGCATAGAAAACAGCCTAGATCAAAACTGAAACCAACAGAAACAAGGAAGTACCAGAAGGGCTTGCCCCTGAAGCAGTGAACTTCTCACTAGTGTCAAGGCTTGAGGAAGAACTTTGCTTCTCACAGTCAAACCCACATTTGCACTTGACCTTCTATCAGCCATTAATGTACAACAAAGCTCCAGCGCAAGGGCTGTCATGTGCAAGTCTGAGTCACTAAAGTCCAAATGAATCAAAAAGTGAGAAGAAATTAATGACACTATTTAAGATTGAAATATCGTAGGAACATATGACATGTGAAAATTAGTCAATCAAATGAATCATAAATACAAACCTTATTAGCGTAGAAAGTTCCATAACAATAACTTCATACGCAGCAGATCCAATTTTATCACCATAAGCAACAATGAGGGTGTTCAAGGTCCCTAGAGTAGCTTGTCTGAGAGCTCGATTGGCCTACCCTCCAAAAGTAGCAAAACTGTTGAGACTTCCTCATATATAAAATGCAGTGAATTTTTTCCTAAGAAGTAAACATTTGAGAACATCTAGTTTCACCTTGCGTAAGAATGCAGTTAACTCAGAAATCACTTGCTCTATGACACATGAGAGGTCTAGGTGCAATGGAGAAGCAGCTATGACAGCAACAGCCTGCAAAGAAGGTATGCACTCTGAGAAAATTTCAATCAAAATCAATGCAACCAAAGCAACATGTAATTTAAACCACTTGTCATGGGAAGAGCAAGAATATTGGCAGTACTGAAGGTCAGAAGTCCTGCCTAGGAAACGGTGAGAGTAGAGGGGAGGTAAAGTACTTCTATAATACTGTTACACAAGGGATACTTCTCTTTTCTGGCCATACCAACTCATGAGCCAAAATCTTAAATGTTCATTTTCCTTTTTTTTGGTTGGAAGTAATAAGTTGAATTAACAAAGCATCAAGAAGATGCAAAAGTTAACATCTTAAAATGATCATTTTCTTTGATCCTATAGTTCCTGATGTACAAGTAAAATTGTTGAATTGGTTCTTTTTCAAAAAAGAGCTACACTCTATCTTCAAGTACTTGTACCTTTTTTTCCAATTTATATTCAATTTTGTGATTCAGGTCTGCCTGATGAGAAAATAGATGACAAAAGCTCAAGACAACCTAGTCATAGATAGAGTTCAATCCCTAAGAAGTTAATGTCAAACAAACCTTGACAGCTGTCAGTCTAGTTATTTCATTGCCCATTCGATCCACCAAAACTGGAAGACATGCAGGTAATTCAGCATGCAGGTGATCACCAAATGTTGAAACTACGAGCCCCATGCAAGTAATTGCACACTCCTTAACCTCCTGGAAGTCGAGCACAGTTTAGATAAACATCAATTTACAGCACAGTTTAGATAAACATCAATTTACATAAGAAAATATTCATTTCTCAAGCAAACACAACTAACCTGATCCTGATCTTGGTTTGTCAAACGCACCATGATGGCATTATATATTGGAAGAACATACGGTTTGAAATCAAAGGTTGAACCCTAAAAGGCAACATAATCAGTGCTTCAGATAGAGCTAATACAAGTTGTTGATTGGCAAAGTAAGTAAACGAAACCTAACCTCAATCTTTGGCCGCAATACCCGTACAAGCTCACCACAAACTCTTAATGCGTCTGCAGTAACTTTGTAATACCGCTCACCAACAGCAGATATAACAGGACTAGTTATCGCCTAGTTAACAAAAACAGAGAGTATAGTCAAAGACAAATCCTTGGACATACAAGTTTGTTAGACAGATGATTTCTACTTTATGACCATTTATTCGAAGGAATCACAAAAAATTAATTCGAGAAAATTTTCAAAATCACAGGGGGGAAACGAGAGACTTTGCAAGATATAAAGGAAAGATATAACATTATTAGTTCATCTCAGCATTGACCAGTCAAGGAATGAAGCCATACAACTACGCTGAACACCCTGTTGAGTGTTGACTATCTTTTCCTTTTTCAAATATCATGGGCTTCTAGCATCTTTTAGGTTAAACTCAGATTATGCATATTTCGAACCAATTCTCAATAAAGGAATTATGTTTTTTTTTCATTTACTATGTGAAAAGTAGGTCAGCCATAGATTTTACAACCTTTGACAAACTGCTACAAGTACACACCAGTCAAGGTATAAGATCATATTTATGCAAGATTACAACCGTTTCTCAACCTTTCTTTGTGTTTTTATGTGAGAAGTAGGACGCCCATAATTTTTAAGCTTTTAAAAACACAGTATTATGAGTTCACACCAGTCCAGGTATGCATTTGATCTGCTAAAATTGTATTAAGCGGATAAGCATCAAGATGTCTTACCTTAATATGTGGGTGGAAAACAGGTGGTGAATGTGATGCTAACACTAATCTTGTAAATATGAGGGCTTCAATCTTTAAATTCGATGTGGAAGATTTGTCCTGTTCAGCACACCAATGACAACATTTAATAGAAGAAGAAACAAATCCAGGAAAATTCACAAAATAAAGCACAAATACAAGCATTAAAAAGACAACTTACACATAATGCCTTCTCAATTCCATGAATAAGGGATCCAATGTGCTCTGCTAGACAATCAGGCAGGACAACCACGAGTTCTTTCAAAACTGAGAAGGCGCCAACCTAAAAAGAGGGAGACTCAGGAAATGTAAAGCCAATAAACACAAAAACAGCAGCAAGGATTGCAGTAAGCAGTAGACACATACCTTTGTCTTGACAGACTTCTCCCGAAGCTGCTTATTTAATGATCTAACAATCTTGGGCACTTCTTGCTTCAATAGCCATCTAGGACTGAATGATACAATGAAAGTTACCATTGAAATCATCATTTATTTGACTGATCACAGATAATAACATATTGAAACCATCATCAAAGAAGTAAGCAACAGAGATCTCCTAATCAGCGCTATATTTGATGAGGTAAAAAGAAAGTGAAATCAGTCCTCATTGAGAGAGGGGAAAAAACAGTTATACCCCAATAAAAGAAGGAAAACACAAAGGTAAATACCATATGGGAATCTAAAAATCTATGTCCTGCATATGATTGAGTGCATCATGTCTTTGATGGCACGATGCTTGAGGCTCAACAACCACAAACTGTAAACCACTATTAATTTCCATCGAGGTTAAGCCAAAACTATACACTATTCAAGGTAACACTGCATCAACGCAGCTATGATTTTTTATAATGCTAGATTCAGATGTTCCAAGTGCAAAAGCATTTACTGAAGTTTGTGTCAGTTGAAGAGATTAGAGGTGAGTAATGGTTATACCCTTAGCCTACTTTGACTACGGAAAAAGGTTAGTATGCATAGACAGTGCTATGTGCTAGATAAATACTTACATATTGTGGTTTTAATTTTCTAAGTGGCCATGGAGATGCATCTGGAAGAACAGAGCACCATTGAAGTTGGATTGCTGGATGGGGCTGGTGGCACATGGTGCTTGTCTAACTCATGAGAAACATTAAAAAAAGAGGGACTTATGATTGCGGCCGGTACCCATTGAGCGAGAGACAAAAATATGAGGATGTCAATCATCTTTTCATCCACTGTGATTTTACCACACAAGTACAACATTTTCAGCATAGTGGTGATCAGTGAAATGCCTAAGACAACCAAAGAACTACCAAAAGTGTATTATTGATATACCACCACAAAAGCGCTGTCCAAAGTATACTTACAGGACATTAGTATACTCCAATTTTTTCCTATTAAAAAATAAATCCATGTAAAATGCACCCAAATTTTGGTTTTTGGGATTTTTGACATGCCCAACATCCTTTCTATCCTTGATCTTACCGCTTTATTTCTGCACTATACTTTCCAGGCTCAAGTTCACACCAAAAATTGCATATATTTAGATTCTAGTCCTTCAAAAGTGAAACAAGTGTTTCCAAAAGTGACTGTCTTCCACAGTTGAAGTAAAATGATAATAGAAAACATAAAATTGGACGATTTAAGTTACATAAAGAAGCAAAAGCAATGACCTTACCTTGATTCATTCAGATCAGTCTGTCCTTTCGTAACATTGCCTGTTTGTCGCAACAATTCAGTGAATGTACTAAACACATCCATCTGTGGAGCAAGTATTTAGACAATTAAAACCAGATCGTTTAGGGAATTCAAAAGACTTTCAATTTACCTTAACATTCTCTTCCCTTTCTTTAAACCTATCAATCAACTTTGGACAAGCCTGCAAAAGATTAGAGTCAGCATTATTAATTTATTATGACTATGAGACAAATGGACAGTAGCAGTATACAGAAACATTTCAGCTTGAGAGGAAAATCTAATGACAAATAGAGGGTAAACACTATATCAAATTTCAAATATATAATAGCTTAAATTAAGTAAGCTGAAATAGGTCACACTTCCTAGTTATACCTGCTCGTACAGCTTTGATAGCATCTCAGGCCGAGTAACTACCAATGCAGCTAAGCATTTGGCAGCAGCTCTTCTAACCTTCCAACTGACATCTTCATCATCCGTGTATTCATTAGCACTCTCACTACAACAAAAATTGACAAGTAATTTGATTAGTAAGAAGTCTGCAATGTACCATACTAATGGGTCGTAGCAAAGCTCCAGAACATGAGTGAACATACTCATCTTCATCTTCCTCGAGAATTTCTTCATCAATATCTTCCTCCATATTGTCAGTGAAGTTGGGATCATAGCTGAGATATTCCAGAGTTAGATGCAAAATTTCATCACAGTAGGAAGAAATATCCCGGGGACACCTTAGCAAAAAGCTCTCAAGTGCCTGGAAATAAAAATACTTCAAAACCAAGGCTGCATCCAGGGGTTAAATAAGAACAGAGAAAAAAACAATCAATTAATATAGCACCTGCAGACTATATTCACGAAGCTCCTCATCATTTTCAGATGCACTTGTACAGTAGTTAATAAGCAATGGAACTGTATCTCCGAGGTGAGGACCAAAACGATAACCAACAGCACGGCTGGAATCACAATTTGACAGCTCAAGTAAAAATTAGTCAACAAAATAGATAGATAGTAAAAGAGGAAAGGTCTCCAAAAGTAAGCACCACATCTCAGAAAGAAAAAATAGAGGATCTTGAATGAAAAAGGGACAGTCAAGAGTGCGCATGCATGTGTCAGTTTCACACCTAAGTCTTTTCTATTTCACGTTTATCTAAGTCCAGAATCCATTTAGAAGTGTCAAAACATTAAAAACTCAGCTGCAAAAGAGTGCACCCAGATACAAGTCACCCAGCCCTCTTTTGTTTCACTTGATACAAGTAAGCAGTTCCTCTAGGGCAGTGAAAAGCACACTGTCCAACAGAGTGAAGAATATTTGATGTGAAATCTGTTAACTGAGTATCCACGATACCTACTGTTGAGAATAGTACATTGTCCTTGGGAATTTGTCTAAAAGTTATCAACGCAAACAAGTATATCAAAATAACGTGACATTTGATAGGACAAAATGCAAGCATCAATTTAAATTTAGGATTTGCTACCTTAAGGCCCCAATCATCTGAATGTTAGTTCGTATCATTTCTGATTTTAAGCTCTTATTGCTTAAAAGGCGAACAACTTCAACTGTAGCCTTCGCAAGCAAATCATCCGACAAACTCGAAGACAGAGATGCTGTAAAAGAAAAAGGTAAAACTGAATTTACTGAAGGAAAAGTTGAAATCTTGGCCAACAGTACATGATAGTCTATGAAATCTTATTAACTCATGTTCCATGTCTGAAACGGATATTGCAGTTACTTTTAAGACAGTTTTTGACTTCTGGAAGTGTTTGGCAAATATATAAATAACTTAAAAATAAGTCAAAAATGACTTAAAATAAGTTAGGGAATGTTTGGCAAAGTTAAAAATAACTTAAAATAAATTTAAAATGACTTAAAAAAGTTAAAAACCAAAAGTAGGCCTCTTCCTACTTTTTATTTTTTTACTTAAAAGCTACTTTTTTTTAGCCAATCCAAACGGGCTCTAAGCAATCAAACAAACCCTGTTTTAATGTGTTACACTCTCCATTCACAATTCAAAACACATCCAATAAAGAGAAGCTAATAACAAAGTTACCTATACATGAAACAGTCTTCTTCCTGACACTAGCTTGATTGGAACTTAGCTGGGGCAATAATGAAGTTAACAATGACTCATGGTCAGTGTCCATCAAATTCCCGTACTTGTGAAGAACATCACATAATATGTCAAGACATTCACACTTAATCTCAGTGCTCATTCCCTGGAAGGGAGACAACATTAGAGAAACTTATAAAAAGGAAAAAGCAACTAAACATATGAGTGCATTAGAAAATAAACATAGTAAAAGAGTGTTAGTTCCCCAAATATAAGGCTGATAAGAGAATATACAGAAGAATGACAGCATCACTTCTTAGAACAAATTGTGCACGCATTGACAGTTCACCTACAATCCTGCCTTATATTAATGAACAGCAAAACACGTCCTTTTTTTGGTTGAAGGCACTTGCAGATTTCTTGTATGTAGAGTGAATGATGGTTCCCCATCTATACAAAAAGTCCCTTTATGTAGAGAATTTTGGGTGGGGTTCATGGAAAATCATCTCTATTTGCATGTTTCTCTTTTTGGTATACTTATATATTTGGCACTTTTTTGGCCTAACATTTATAAAATTTAATACTTTATCAAAAAAAAAATCTCAATCTTTATTTAGAACACAAAATTAGGCAACAATTATTTAGAGCACAAAATTAGGCAACATTGAGTCGTCTAACAACGACATAAGCTCATATGGTAAAGAACAATTTGCGGATCAAAACCTTCCTTTGTCTCGAAGGAACTAGTAAATGATAATACTTTTCTGAGGCAAATTATTCATTTTAACTTCCTTGTGTTATCCTGCACCCAAGGGTTTTGGCCTGTTAGTCAATAAAGTGTGAGGACAGCCACGATATCTCGGGTTTGAATTTCATTGGAGGAAAAAAATTACTAGGTGGTTTCTTCTCACGTGTCTAAGCCTTGGTGGGTAGTTAACTCGGTACCTGGTGTAGATAGGAGGTCAGGTACCCGTTGGAATAGTCGAGGTGCGTACAAGACGGCTCAGATGTCATTGCCATAAAAAATTCCCAAGCTGTCCTACATAAGAAGGTGCAAAAGCTCAATCCAATATCCTCTTTCCACCTACCAGTCACCAGTATAGGTCACATCAAGTGCCTAGGCCTATCTACTTACTACTGCAGTTAACTCAGAAGGCAATTGGTTGGCTTGATGAGGAAACACTGGGACTAAAAACCAAAATGATGTGAACTTATTGAATGAGGAACAAGAAATTTCGACCAGAAATCCTCAAGATCAGAAAGGGCAAATCCAAAATCAAGCATAGGGATGTATATGTTGTAATCTTTCCACGCACCGCAGTTAAACAAGATCATCTAGAGCAGCAAATTTGAACGATTCCGTTTTACTAAGAGAAGGTAATTTCTGCAGCCAATTGAAAGACAGGTACCCATGCAGTTCACAAATTCAGGAGCCAGATAAGTATTACTCGTTTAAGTTTAAAAGGAGGAAAAAACACCATGTGGCATATTACTCTTTTCAAGTTGTTTCATGAAAAACATCTTCTAACCCCAACTAACAAATGATATGACACACTTAAAATATTATGTACAGAATTCACAGTAAAGTTAGCTTTGAACAACTCACCGGAGCAGTGATCCCTTTTATTAACTTCGGTGAAATTGAGACAAGTACATTTCTAGCAATAGATGATGAAGGAACTTCAGATACAATAGTCTTCAAAGCTATGCTAGCAATATCACGATGTTGTTCTTTTCCATTAAGAAGTTTATCACAAAGCCTATTAGTCATCTCTAGAATTTGCTGCTCACGAACCTTCTTCGCCAATGGAGCAAGGCTGAAAAATCAAAAGTAGTCAAGAAAGCAATGATCAGACTGTAATACAATTTTCCCAGGCTTAAGAAATTTGTAAACCAAGACGACGCATGTCAACGGAATCAGTACCCTACTGCAAAGTATTGACATATTTACAGAATGATATTCACTTCTTCTGCTCTCTTTCATCAGTACAAACAGATTATAAAATTCACAAAGCCTGTGAAATCTCGTAAACAGATGAGTCAATCAAATTAGCAGTCATGTAAGATTATGAACAGGATTGGGCATCACAAACACAAAGTGCTGCATACTTGGGTAGCTCAGACTAGAGTGAGTTTACATTGTCCATTTCAAACTAGAAAGGAACTTCAAAAAGTTTCAACACAGTGGGCATGCAGTAGTAAAAACACAAAGGCCTAGGCCTTTTTCAAACATGAATCACATGAAACAAAATCAGAATTTGTCTACTTGCTAAGTATAGCACAAGAAAGTATACCATTGGACTAAATTATAGTGAAAGGTGAAACTAAAGAAAAAGGGCCCAGTAGAAATTATCAAATAACGAAATCGGAATTTGTATACTTGCTAAGTATAGCACGAGAAAGTATACCATTGGACTAAATTATCCTGAAAGGTGAAACTAAAGAAAAAGGATCCAGTCAAAATTCTGATATAACCCCTCGTTTAAGCATTAGGTATCTAATTTTTTTGTAACTTCAGATATTCAGAAAATCACCCCTATCAAACAGGGTTACACAAAACAACTTGAACAGTGCAACTTCCAAACATGTTTGGTCTCAATACCAAGAAAAATATCAACAAAGAAAGCAAAATAATTGGCAGACCTATGGTGATTATGCGATAGGATCTATAATACGAAAAAGATTACAATCATGTTAGTAAGGGTCAAAAAGAAGCTCCTAGTATCAAGCCAGGAACAGCACAAGACACAAAAAATGGAAAAAGGTTGAACAATTTAACAAGGAAAATGAAATATTAGGCAGACCTATAGTGATAATGCAACAGGATCTATAATATGAAAAAGATTACAACCATTTTAGTAGGGTCAATATGAAGCTCCTAGTCCCAAGACAGGAACAAAACGAGTACAAGAAACGACAAATGAGAAAAGGTCAAACCATTTCACAGCCAATCCAGAAACATCCCCAGCTGCATCATCAAGCTGCTGCAAAACTGTGCTTGATAACTTCCCTTCAAGCTCAGCATCAAGTTTAAACCCCTCTTTGTTTAACTCATTTAGCAAATCAGAAGTTGCCATATATCTGTAGTCCTTGTCCTTGCCTGTCATCTGCAAAATGGAGTCGAGCTAAGACTAATAGCAAATTTGGATGGACCAACAGGAATTAGGGTGCTGCAAACAAATGAGTGTAAGAAATGGATAAAGAGAGAAAAATACCCATGCCATGAGATGTTTACCTTCTCAAGTATGTTTGTAATGGTCAAATTCGCCATTTTTGGGGACCTCAAAAGTCTATGTTTTCCGTAGTCTCTACCAACAGAAGGAAACAATTGCAGTTTAATTGGCTGCTGATGGAAAAGATAATAATGAAAATAAAAATGCTATACAAATAATTGACAATATTATTATTATTAAATAACAACAACAATCACTAATCTTTGCAAATTAGCCAAGTTCCAATTCACAGTATAATAACTCTAACAAGTGTCTTGCCAACATGGATGTACTAGTCAAAAGGAAAAAGGAAACCTACATCTCTGAAAAAAATTCTTCATTCATCGCAGGAAAAGAAGAGCTCTAAGAGTGAGGAAACAGAGAAAGGAAAAGTCACACACAATACAGTTGAAGTCTAACTGCTATGACATAGACACTGTAGCTACTTAACTATAGAGCAGAGGAACATACTAATTAGTAATTATTAATCTACATATATTTTAGGAAAAATAAAATAACATCATCCATCTTATAACAGCAGGCATTCAGCTCTTTGTAGATTTTAAGGAAAAATAACAACAATAAAGAACCTATAAATCTTTGTGATCTTAACCAAGTAGTTCACCATTAAAGATTCCACAAACAATTACAACCCTAAAAAGGAGCCTAAAAGTAGTGACTAAAACATCCATCAGACAACTATAGCTATTAGCTGCCATACATTCTTCACAAAAGAAAAGGCATAGTAGAATCTTTTTTTATTGGTAAAAGTTCACATAGATGTTGTAAATTCTTGAACATAATAAACCAGTAAGGCAAAACAATATCAATTACATTGTGAACTCCAATCAAGAAACATCAAGAAGTCAAATTCTCCAACATAAACCCTAAGAACCTAAGACACAATTAAAATACAGCAAGTATCATAAGAAAATCTTTGTTCATCGCAGGAAAAGAAGAGCTCTAAGAGTGAGGAAACAGAAAAAGGAAAAGTTACACACAATGAAGCTGAATTCCAACTGCTATGACCAAGACACTGTAGCTACTTAACTATAGAGCAGAGGAACATACTGATTATTAATCTACAAATATTTTATGAAAAATATACCATCCAATCCTATAATAGAAGGCATTCAACTCTTGGTAAATTTTAAAGGAAAAACAAAAACTAATAAAGAACCCAGAAATCTATTTGATATTTAACCAAGTATTTCACCATTAAAGATTCCAGAAACAATTACAACCCTAGAAAAGACCCTAAAAGTAGTGACCAAAACATCCATCAGACAACTATAAGTACCATACATTCTTCACAACAGAATAGACATTGTAGAATGTTGGTAAAAAATCACAAAGACGTTATAAATTTCTTGAACATAATTAAACCACTAAAGCAATAGAATATTTGTGAATTTCAATCAAGAAACATAAAAAGTCAAGTTCTCCAACATAAAACCCTGAAGAACCTAAGAAGCAATTACAAAATTATAGGTACCATACATTCTTCACAACAGAAAAGAATCTTGGTACAAAAATCACAAAGACATTACAAATTCTTGAACATAATAAAACCACAGAAGCAAAAGAATATAGATTACATTGTGAATTTCAATCAAGAAACATCCAGAAGTCAAATTCTCCAACATAAAGCCCTAAAGAACCTAAGACGCAATTACAAAAAAAGCAACAACTATAGGGACCATACATTCTTTACAAAAGAAAAGACATTGTAGAATCTTGGTACAAAAGACAATATAAACTCCTGAACATAATAAACCACAAAAGCAAAAAAATATCGATTACATTGTGAATTTCAATCAAAAAACATCAAGAGTCAGTCAGATTCTCCAACATAAAACCCTAAAGAACCTAAGAGGCAATTACAAAAAAGCAACAACTATAGGTACCATACATTCTTCACAACCGAAAAGACATTGTAGAATCTTGGTACAAAAATCACAAAGACATTATAAATTCTTGAACATAATAAAACCACAAAAGCAAAAAATATCGATTACATTGTGAATTTCAATCAAGAAACATCAAGAAGTCAAATTCTCCAACATAAAACCCTAAAGAACCTAAGACACAATTACAAACAAAGCAGGTATCATACAAAAATCTTGAAATCGCAATACAAAAATCCATTGAAAACAAAAGGAGAGAAAGCTTACTTTAAGACGAATGCAACACAGACAGAGAAAGCAATTAGTTGGGTATATTGATGCGGAGAATCGCTGTATACTGATAAATAGTATCGATCTGTTGTTCCTCTTTCTCCCGTAAAACCCTAGTGAATTTGAGGCTATCGGAGAGGAGAGACAATATCGGGGAGAGTTCAAGTGAGGAAGTGTTTCTTTCACTTCACCGAGAAGGACCGTATATGCTTTTTATAGACTCGACAAAACGAATTAGACCATTCTGATGTCACTTTGGTCCCCAAAGTTTAATATATCGTCATTAGAACTACTTTTTTTTTTTTTGTTCTATTGAATTCTATTTTTTTATTTTGCATTTATAAAAGTTTGAGATTACATTATTAATTAGGTTGCTTATTGGGCAGATAATTATGTTTAATGATTTAGTAGGTCGATTATTAATTTTTAAATGTACTAATTCACTAATCAATTGTTAAAATATCAATTGGTTTAATTAATTTTTTTAGTATCTTTTTTTGCGACGAATGTAATTTTCTATTATAAAATTACATATTGTAATTCTAGTTTAAGGGGTTAAGCTTGTTGAGTTTAATGTATTCACTTATATAATAAATACAAGTTTGGAAGAATATTGGGTAAATTTTTTTGTGTTTTTTTTTTTTTTTTTCTTGCTACTTTAAATTCAAAAACATTCCAAAACTAATTCTATAAAAAAATCTAATTGTAGAAGGCAGAAGTTGGTCTAGGACGCATGATTATCAAAGAATCAGGTGAACGAAGATCACCCATGAGATAATTATATTGGTATAAAAGTAGAACAGATTTGGGGCTCGAAAACAGTAAGCAGCGTTTGAATTGTGGGAACGTTTAACGAATTAGAGGTATTCATTGGGATAAGTGATGAAGCAACAGAGACAACGAATTTTGTAGACATAATTATTTCAATTCATAGAGTGAACATGAAATTATTGGATGTTCATGGAGTATGAAAATAGCAAGGGATCAACGAGTCTTAGTATTACATGGAGTCTTATGGGGTTACACTTATTGGATGTTCTTGTATTCACTAACTAATACAGATTAGAAATAAATTCTTGTAAATTAATGTGCCTCTTTATTTACTTGTTATCTTAAATTTGAAGTCCAAGAACCTTTAAAAATATTTTAAGATTAGAAAGCTGAAATCGGGCTAGGGAGTGTGAATGCCGCACAATCAGGTAAACGAAAATGATCTCTGACAAATATCAGCTGCTACGTCAATTCAACCACTCTTATTTAACTTCTAAACTCAGGGAGTTTTTCATCTAGGATAAATCACTAATAGAACCTTCACTAGACAAGAGAAACATTGATGTTCTATTATGATTGGAGAATGTCGTGTCCAACTTATGCAAATACTAACTATTTCTTGTTGCAGCAGAGAAGAAGAAAATAAAAAGATAGAATATCAAAGTAAATTCACCGTACCATTACAAGAAAGAATCTCTAGTTCTCATGATATACAAGAGATAATTTTCTAACTTAGACAAACAAGAGCACAATAGTTGGCACATAATGAGATGAGATAAATGTTGTTAGAGAGTATACATGAAAAAGTTTCGGGCTTAAGTGAATGTCGGTAATTTCTAACTTCTAAAGGCGTGTGAAGAAGACAAACCACTACTAAAGAAACAGTGAATACCTGACATCAAAATTACCGACCTCCAATGAAAGTCGGTAATTTCAAACTTTCGAAAGTAGGTATTGTTAAAAAAAAAAAATTAAAAACTTCAGAAAATCGACTTCATGAAGTCGATTTTTATGCAAAAAAATGTGGGGACTTCCAGAAGTCAATATCTTTTATTTTTATTAATACAAACCTAAAGTTATCGGTAATACTTAGAAAATTAAGAATTAAATATAATCTATTAAAATGCAGAAAATTAATATTTTCAATTAACTTTAAAATAAATCGTCCTCCGGATGACGGTTTTGTGTAAATTAAAAAATAAATTAATATAAAATACCGACCTCCTGTTGTCCGTATTATTTAATTTAACGCGATTACTTTTTGTTTATCTTTAAATTTAATGTGATACCGACCTTAGGACATCAATATATTTTATTTAATCTAATTACATTTAATAAAATCGACTTTCGGAGGTCAATTTTTTAAAATATTTCTATTAATCATAATTTATCTATTGTGCATAACACTAATTTTTTATTTTACGCTTACAATTAATAGTTTTAAAAAGTGTAACAATTTTGCGTACTTTTATAAAAAATAATAATTAAAATTCGTGGAATAGACAAAGAAACATCAATAATCCATATTCGGAGTATAAAATTACGTTGATATTAATTAGGAGATAATTATGTATTCTTAGGGCCCGTTTGGTCATGCGATATGGTATCATAATATGGAATCATGAAATGATATCATAATAAGAAATTATGAGATGAAATTGAAGTTTTGTTTGGACATGCGATATGTAATTTTTGTGTTGTATATTTTCTCATAAACATAAAAATCTCATAAGTTGTCAAACAATTAAAATAGCCCCAATTGTTTATTCAATCTTATCAAATAAATAAAAATTTATAAAATCGCATAATAAATTATTACAAAACTATTTTGTTCTCCACTTAAGTAACTGTTTCATCTAACTTTAATTCAATAAAAAAAATTGAACATAAATTGTAGTGTACTAGTCTTTAATATAATCCTCCCACATAGTACGAACAATTTCCTCACGTTGAACTTGCATTTCTCGATCATTTGGCCGAGAATACGAACCAACATTGTTACTTTGAGTTGTAATAAATACAAAAACGGTAGAAGTAATAAATTAGGTGTTGAAGTAAATGAAGAGAACAAATTTATTACTCAACAATCGATTGGTGTGAGTTAAAGTGACTATATGTTGGTGAGAATAATATATTTTATGTCGATGAAAATAATAAATTTTTAAAAGTAATGATGTAATTATAAATTTTATTTACACATGAAGTAAATGGTTAGATAGATATAAATGTGAGGTTGTTTTAACAAAATATAAATTTGTGGATCAATTTGTGTATTAAAAATATCTTAAATCATGATATGAAATTCTCATATCATGATTTTTGGAGAATATATAATCACATTTTATGATATGGAATCATGAGATGGAATCAGCATAAAATCCAATATCGAAAAGCTGATTTCATCTATGGTGATATGGTATCACATGGCCAAACACCTACTTACACTAATGTAACAAATTCTATCGTCCGTCCTCAAATCATGAACTTAATATCTCATATAATGTCGTCAGCTCGAACGGTATGTTTTACTATGCTCCGTGTAAGTTTCGTGCAATGTCGTCAGCTCGAATTTGTCACATGCTTGTCATAGTCCCTATCAATTTTGTGTTTCTATCATCTTTGGTATTGGTTTCTGAGACTTCAACCCAAGTGTTTTTGTGCAGATTCCATTTGGTTTATAGGTGATTTCAGAGGGAACAAGAGGAGGTAAAGGAAGGATGGGTTACATAGGGGATCATGGAGTGCAAGCCCTTCATAGGTACAAATACAGTGGGGTGGATCACACCTATGTTGCGAAGTATGTGTTGCAGCCCTTTTGGAGTCGCTGCGTCAATTTCTTCCCCCTTTGGATGCCGTACGTTTTTGTCTGAATTTTCTGATGATTCTTTTTTCCTCGACAATTTGTGCATGTCTTCAAATTATGGATGTTTAAATTTCCTGTGTTTGTGTAGTGATATATCTTGTATAATAGAATTCATTATTTACTTCTTTAGTGAGCTCACAGAGTCTTGCTGTCATTTGGCAAATTGGAGTACTAGAGTTTCTTTTATGACCTGTCAGGGGGAAAGAGAGGATAAAGAAGAAACTGTTCCACTAGGAATTATAATATACGATGACGTGGAAAGAGGAGATACATAAGAATTTTCAGGATGAGTTTTGTCTATGGACAGTCTTAACAGACTTCCACTCGTAGAGTGAATTGCTTGAACACCCTAGGATAGAAGAGCAGATCTCAGAATTGAAACTTTCTTTTCTCGTTTTCTATGAATATACAGAAAGCTGTATTCTATAATGGTGATGTCAATAAAACAACTTTCGGGATCATGGTTATCAAAAGGAAATAAAAAAAGCTTTCAGGATCCTGGTGCTGAGACAATTTTTTTGCCACTCATACAACCTCCTTAATGTCGAAAATGTTAATGACAATAATAAAATAAATGAACAATTCGTAATGGAAACTTTGGGAGTATTGGGAAAGCATAGACCATTTCCTTCTGCGATGTTATAATAGGCTTTGATGCAGTTTCGTACATACTCACATACACATATATATATAAACACACACATGTACGGAGTGTATACTCATCAGGGGCCAGAAATAATCTAACATGAATTTGTTACCCGTTTTAACAATTAATTGGTAATGGCTTTAGCTTGGTTGTCGTGCTGTATCTTTTTCTCTGTTTCTGGAGTTAACTGACAGTTTTTCTTTTGGTGTGCATGTTCTCTATATGTTCTCCAGACCGAATATGGTATGTCCCACTGTAACCTATGATCTTTGTTGCAATGTTATTTTTCTCGTTAATGTATTCTCTGCGAGGTCTGATAAATAACTTACGTTGCAGATTACACTTACAGGATTTTTGTTCCTGGTCACATCTGCGTTGCTCGGATATGTGAGTTGGACTTTGTCTCTCTAGAACGCGTATCCATTGTCTTTAATAGTAGATGGCTTTTTGTTACTTTTCCAATTGGAAAGGGGATATTTTCTTCAGCCTCTGTGTTGGTTTTTCCTGCTTCTTGTTTTGAAGTTTCAGCTTATACCGCTTGTTGTTTCTCCCTTCTGTTGAATCTACTATATCTTCATGAATGGTGTTTTCTTCCCTCTCGACCTTCAGATGTTGTTTTTCCCCATACTTCTCAACCTTTACTACTGCATCTTTTCTCTCTTCATACTACTCCTTTCCCACTACATTATACCTCACATCAGCAAGCAAGCTATTGCCCAAAGGAAGGAACTTACTTGCCTCCTCCACCCCTTTCTTTAACTGCATAATAGACTCTCTGTCACTAAATATGTCGGGATCCTAAGTGTGCTCACAGGAGAATCCACAGGCACATCCGTGACAGTGCAACATTCAATTGTTTGTGGTTTTTCTTTTATGAAGTTTTTTAATTGCATATTCTACTTCTCTCTTACTGGATATTCTTCTCCCCAGATTTATTCTCCACTGTTGGATTCAGCTCCTCCAAGATGGGTTAATTTTGCGCATGGATTGCTTCTCTTCCTTTATCAGGTTTGCTTGTCTTAGCCACCATCCTAATCATCTCAATTTGTTCTTGTAGCAGTAATGTTTTGATAGTCGATATGTGTTTCACAGTCATATGATTATTTTAATCAGGTATGTACTCTTTGAGTTCCATGTTTAATTTGTACGTAGAACTGTGTTTAGTGTATTTTAAATTGGTGAACATAGAGGATAACAGGTGTCATTAGGTGTACTTTTCAACTTTTTTGACTTTGGATGGGTGGGAAACATAGGCAGTTACAAGTAAGTTTTTGAGGGCACGGTCCAATCTTTTAGTTTTCCATTGTTTTTGCCTCAGGACGTGCATGATCCAATTACCACATCCTGTGTTGGTCTAGAAGCGACACTTTAGATAAACTTGTATCTGAGGATCAATTGTTTCATTTCCACATATAGAATGCTCTTTTTATGAATGTATTTTTCCATTGGTTATTTGTAGTAGCATTTGAGGGACAATTTCAATCTGTATATCATGTGATTTTGACTATGTTACATTCCTCTGGAATGCACATTTATCCTGTATTGGTATGTTGAAGTATTTGGCATGGGTATAACATTTTTATATTAATTTTCCTGTTATTTTGAAGAATCATAGCCTACCTATGTCACACCCATTTGATATGGTTACAACAAGGTAAATAAGGATCCATGTAACATAGGAATTTTACCTTTAATCACACACACAAAAGAGGAAAACATTGGAGTTGAGGCATATGGTTTCTCTGCATAACTGTCATTGTGTGTGGTTCGTAGTTGATACAGGTCTCTGAGAGTATTCGACTTTGATGCACTGATGAGAGTATTCACTTTTGGTAATCTTTGAATGTTTAGACATCATACCTAGGTAATTATTGAAAATAAAAGAGTCGATGCTCCCGATGTAATGTAACTACTAAGCAGTTCTTTCATCGTGAGGCCTGAAATTAGGTATAAGAATTCAACATAGATCTTTGCAGATGAATTCTGATGACCACAGTGGCCTGTCCCATTATGTTTAGTTTTCGTCAGAATGTAAGTAATTTTCGTTGCAACTGACGTGAAAATAGAAATTAAGTCTGCAATCTGTGATCTTTTGTTTTGCCAGTCTCCTTTGTGCTACTGTCTTAAAAAATCTGAGATCTTGAAAGTTCTAATCCCTAATGCACATCTGTGAAAGAACTCTGATAAGTTTAGGCCTTGTAAGTATGTTCAAGATTGAATTAATTGGTTCAACTTGGAGAAAACATGAACCTTATTATATTAACTCCGTTCTGTAGTGTAAATTTTTTATAGGAAATGATAAAATTGAACTGAGATCACATTAAATTCTACAATGGAACAGTAATTATAAGAGGCAAACTTTCAAATGAATATCCACAGATTTCTAACTGATAGGACTTGTCATTTCGTACGACTGGTATTTCACTGGAAACAGGGTTCACATCTTGTTCCTGGCATTTTAAAGTCAAACATTTGTTATCTAATAGGGGAGTTGTCTTTTGAGTTTGGCTTGAGAAATTTTTTATGGAGAAAAGGTAACAAATATAAGATACTAGCTTGTTCTATAGCAAGAGTTATGAAGTGTTCTTGTTTCAAGGTCAATCTACTCACTTGTTACTGGGATGGTGGCAGAAGATAAAACTTACAGATGTAACTGTTCACTTTATTATTTAGGTTACCGTTATTTCTGCATATAGTATGGCCTTTGGACTATGCAACATTGAGCTCATCTCGGATACCACTAAGTTTGTGCGTGGTATTGGGGAACTGTTGGATGGACCAAAATATTGTTATCTCTGACTTTAGATTCATCTTTGGTGCTGCCCTTTGGTAGTCAAAGCTATTTCATCAAACTGTACATTTCATAATCCTTCTTTGGAATAGCTTTAGTAATGAGATCTGTTGGTTTTTTCTTCAGTTGGAGTTCCTTTTTGATTGTATTGTTTGGTTGGACTCTTAATGGATGTAGACGTTTGATACTGTTGATGGAAAACAAGCAAGACGAACAAATTCCTCTAGTCCACTAGGAGAGCTTTTTGATCATGGTGATTGTTCCTCTCCTTTTTCATTTACATTTTTTTTTATGTTATTCTCTCTCTAAGTTGCGCGTGTGCGAACTGCTGTGATTCTGATTAGATTTCTTGCTATGATTCTAATCAGATGTCTTGGATTTCACAATTTGCAGGATGTGATGCACTTGCATGTGCAGTATGTCCTGTTTTCAATTATCCTTTTTCTTGCCCTAGAAAGACTTGTGACTTGTGACTTACAGATTTTGTGTTTAATATGAACAGTTCGAAGCCTTGGCTTTTGGGAGCTCTGCTATGTGTGGATGGGATGCTTTCTGGTTCTGGGTTATATCAGCTGTTCCTTTCTACTTCGCTACTTGGGAAAGGTAGGTGTTTCTCAGTATATTTAGTTTTTGGATATATTGGCTTAGAAAATTAGAAGGGCGGATTAGTAAGCTGAAATATAAATCAAATGCCATGCACCAGTTGCAATAGCTATTTGAATAGTAATGAACTCAACACCTTTACAAGATACATGGATTTAGAAGATAATTTGATTAAGCTATATAGGAGAGAATTGCCCTGGGATTTTGGTGCAATGACGAAGGTAATACAACACAGGATATGTGGTTGGTGGCTAGGCGCACATCACAAGTTCGAATGCTAGCTGATTAACCAAGTCGTGTATTTAAGTGGATAAGGGTAGAGGGAGGCCCATTTGCTCCCTAGTTGCAAAGCTGGAAACAACTGATTTCTTGGTTATCAAGGGAAAAAAACTTTATGAGATAGATATCTGGGTCAGTTCTCATCCTAGTTTTTATGAGTTTTTTTTAGTATCTTGATTAAATCTTGTTTTTGGATGTTGCTCCCTTTTGCAGCTATTTCAAATGGACCGACAGAGGGTCTCATGTTGATATATCTCAGCCATTTCTTTACAGCTCTAGTGGGTAAGCTTGGTTTCTCTCTCTCCCCCACCTCCTTTTGAGATACATGTGAAACTTCCCAATAGGACATCCCTTCTGATGTCCTTCCTCATTCCTGGCTACTCCGGTCTATTGTTTTGCGCACATTCTACCAGTTTTCTCTATTAACAGCTTGACACTTCATGATTTCAGGGTCTGAGTGGTGGGCTCAACCGTTTGGGAAGTCTATGCCACTTGTGAGTTGGGTTCCTTTTCTGAACGGTGAGTTTTGCTTAAAGTGTCTTTTTGTTTTTCAGCTTTTAAGTCCCCCCCCCCCCTCTCTATGTATGTAGTGCTGAGTATTGATCGGAGGTACTTTATCTGATATGATATTTGTGTAGTTATATAGTTTATATTATGCTTTATGTACTCTATTCCTCTATACCTGCTTTCAGATGATTGTTGCTTCCATGAGCCTATCCATACATATTATTTATGGATATTGACTATGTTTCCTGTCTGTTCCAAAATTGATTTTAGTGTTTCTTATTATTCTTACTCCTATCATTCTCTGACTTCAGAAATTCAGACCAATAGTGCCGTGTTGTTGCTGATGGTAGCTTTTGCTGTTATTCCAACAGTCTATTGCAAGTGAGTAATTTTAAATTTTTCATACTTCAATGAATCTCTTCCTTTTTCTTCCATAATTTTTTCTGATAATGGGCTTGGAATAGACATGTTTTATTTATCAGATCATGGTAAATGGCTTATTAGCAATAGGCAACATCCATCATTTTTACAGATCTTGGCAATGTCCATCATTAGAATTGTAGTATTGCATCTCTTTGGATTGTTAAACTTTATTCTGTGACGTTTCACCTTTCTGGTGAAAGCGTCAACTACTTCTTCCATATTCATCATCTAAAGATTCTGCATTCTAGCTATTATAGCACTTTAGTTTGCTGTAACATTTAAGACCAGTTGAACAGTATTAACGTCAATTCTTTTTGGCAGTATTAACAATGTTCATAAGGTTGTTCAGGCAACAAAAGGAAGTATGCCGCGGGCACTGGCCATGGTAAGTGCGTTTCTTAGATTATAATGTGATTTGGTGATTTTAGTCTATCTTTGAAAAAATTCACTTCTTTTGTTCACAGCTTTACCCATTTGTTGTGCTACTGGGAGGAGTGCTTCTGTGGTATTTCTCACTTTCAGAATACTAATTATTTTTGGGACCATAGGATGGTATTTAATATTGGCTGTTATGAAGGGACTATTTATCTCCATCTCATTTAATGAAGAACTATCCTCATCTTGTGGTCTTGTGGTAGTGGGAACTGGGCTTGCATTCGGATTTCTTGTGGTAATTGATCTCCTTCTTGCCTTTGGTTTTATGCATTTTTACATTTTCTTGCTGTGCAACCTATTCTAAAATGAGATATCCAGAAAGCTGATAATTTCTGTATACTGACATTTTCTGCTCTGTTAGATGTTTTGTCATCTCAATTATTGAATATGAGTTGCTTCCTGAAGATACATGCACAAATGAGTAGTTGCAGATCTTTAGCAGCATTCTTGACTCTCTTGCTACTTGAACCAATGCCATGGTCAAAATCTATTTGAAGTTCATCTTAAATTTTTTCTCAGAGGTTTTTTCTGCAGGGAAGGATGATTTTGGCTCACCTGTGTGATGAACCCAAGGGTCTGAAAACAAATATGTGCATGGTACGCTGCTTTTTCTGATGTGCTAAATTAAATTTTGTAAGGTTTCTAGATTGGCCAACTGTCTAGAAGTCATTTGGTTTAAACTAATCCATCTTTTCTTTAAGTTGATACCTATGAATTATGATTTCAGCCATGGAGTCTGACATTTATATCCTCGATTAATAACTCCTAGTCTTGACAGAGAATTCGTGTTGTTTCATTATTGCTGATAATCTCTTTATTGAATGAGTAGTATGGTAGAAAACAATTTATTGAAAGAAGAAGACAAGTAAATAGATGATGCTTTGAGTATTGTGGTTTCAGTGCTTTTGAAATGTAACTTTATGTTTGCAGTCTCTGCTTTGTCTTCCTTTTGCTGTTGCTAATGCGCTCACCGCCAGACTTAATGATGGGTAAGTTGAAACCAGTCTCATTCGTTCAAGAGAATTTAAGTCATACCAGCTTCTGGAGAGTATGGTTTTACATGTCACTAATATTTTTTTTTCCGGAATTCTTGTATTTCCGTAAGCTGATGAGAATCTCTTCTTTGCAGAGTTCCTATGGTTGATGAGTTCTGGGTTCTTCTCGCTTACACTGCATACTCAGGTATTACATCTGCTTTAGCGATTCAGATGGATATGATATGCTGTTTTGTTGAACTATATTTGAAAGTTATAAGCTTAAGCTGAATCTACAAACATACTTTTCTGTTGATATCAGCCAATCATAAGAGCTTGCTTGTGTTTAATACCGACTGTTCCATATTCTACTTATGATGAAGAGATCTCCGATCAAGTGTCTTTATCTTGTTTTTTTAAAACTCTTGTGAATCATTGGCTGACTATATTATTTCTCCCACCTTTTTCAGTATCACTGTATCTGCATTTTGCCATATCTGTTATTCATGAAATCACATCAGCGCTCGGGATATACTGTTTCAGGTAAGAATTGTTGTGCCCCAACTATATATTATTTGATTTCAGCACAATAGCTAGAGTAGAGTGCCCAGTCTACTCAATAAAACCAAAATCAACCTTGATTTTGTTACAAGGATCCAAGAAACATTTACAGTATCCAGTTACCTGTATTAACATTTCCAGCGTAAAGCAAATATGAAGATCCTCATCTCTCTACTTTATCGAGCATATGTAACATTTCATTTCAACAATGAACAGCTTATTCACTAGTTTCTGTCTCATGCTGATATATTCACAATTGATTCCTAATGCTCTTCACTTTTGAATGGCAGGAGAACAAGGAAAGAAGCTTGAGCTGTTTTACGCTCTAATTTTTGGTACACCTTTAACATTTTTCTCGTTCTTGATTTACTCGAGGTTATATTTTGCTTCGATTAGTGTATGATACAGTTGTGATCTTCTTGGTGTTCTTGTTTCTAGCTTTCAACCTGGGAACTACCCGGGATTGAAGTTTGACTTTCCTTACCTAGCCGATTCCTGAACCTGGCTAGAAGGAAATTTGGAGTTCAACGAGTGCCTCTTTGACTTTTCATGGTTTGAGAGCGTTGTTTGAACTCACCTTCAAATTCACGTTTAGTCAAGTAGCTAAGATGAATTTTCCCTTTCGATTTTAGTTGACTAAGATGGTTGTCTGGGATTTTTTGATTAGTTGACCCTGCTATAAGAAGTCGTCACCACATACCAGAGTCCCGAATAAGGCGTATATAAAATTAATAGATGGAACTATTGGACTGCCTAAGGATGTGAGGATGTATGAGAGAGAAGCATGAATATTTATCGTGATCCTTTACAAGCAAAGAATCAACACATGAGTGATCATTTCATTTGTAAAGAATGGCTGAACAATTGTAAAAGATCATTGAAGTTATCTATTACCAGAGCAAGGACGTTTTCTCCTATTAAAAATGAGGATAATATAACGAATCCAAGAGCACCCACAGCCCGAGCCTGCAAATCAAAATATATGTTTCTAGTTGGAATTTTCTGTGATTTATTACTACTCTCAAAGAGGGAAAACAGTGAAAGGAGAGAATATACGAGAGCACACAAAAAGATTGAGGCGCCCCGACTTGTTCTCAACCTGGCGAGAAATAGAAGAGCAAGCAATCATTGAAATATCAGACAGCAGCAACATTTCATGTGAAGGATGAACAATATAGTGGATAACTTTGTATATAGTGAACCCCAGAACTTCTCAACACAGAAGTCCCTACACTATTAATCATTTGTGCACATGACAAAGCAATCGACCTACAAGGCTACAACTCCTTTTGGTACTTTTTGGATGT
The DNA here is from genome assembly GCA_029582245.1 of Solanum etuberosum. Classification (NCBI taxonomy): domain Eukaryota; kingdom Viridiplantae; phylum Streptophyta; class Magnoliopsida; order Solanales; family Solanaceae; genus Solanum; species Solanum etuberosum. The sequence continues at coordinate 6,417 of JAJONR010005905.1, read as the reverse complement.
AAAATGGATCAGCAACTGCAAATTTCTGTTGTAAAGAAAAGTATCCCTCCGCATATTGTTTTCCATTTATTTGGGGGCTCTGGGGTCGAAAGAGGGAAGGGTTAAGAACAGAGAATGGGATCAGTGAATATATATTGCGGAACACTACAGATTAATGTTTGTCCCTTTGTTTGTTACCTATTCTGTTCCTTTTTTTGGGGGAGGGGGAAGGAGGTTGTGTGTTCCACTGAGGGGTTGCAACAAGGCATATAGCCGTTGCAAGACTTCCAGTCAAAACGGATTCCATTGCAAAGACTTGACAAATAAGCATTCAGATATGAAGAGACATAACAAACAACATACCTCCATAAGGAACCCATTGTGAAGCCAAGTAAACCATGCATTAGCTGATTCAGGAGAGAAGAAGTGTAGCTAATTTAGTAAGAAACATCACAGAAGCATGAATAAAACTTTTTTTTGTTGGCGGAAATACAAATAATACTTCTGTGAACATGAAGTATTGGAGCACAAGAATGGCCAACAAGGATAATAAGCAACAAAAGAAAGCAATGACAAAATTTGGCATTCACTAGCCTATAATATACATCTATGGTTTATAAGACATCACTCACCATATAATTTAATGCTTTCACTGGACCAGACATTGCTTGAATTATATTTCTAGATTATTATGGTCAATCCTAGACAAACATTTCTATAATTGGTAGACACTAGCTCTGCAGATACTCAGATATATAACGTGACGGGTTGATGGCAAGTTGTCTTAAAATGCTAATCTATGAAAGGAGACAAACCATTGTCATTGTTGATCCAGTAGGAGGGGAAATATTCTCCAACCCACTGCTACCATGAAGAACTTTTGCGTTCTTTTGCTCCACATCAAACTGTATCAGCTGTTCCGACAGCCTCTTCATCAACCAAGACAACCTCTAAAGATTCCTCGCCTGGCTTGCTTCCATGAACCTGTGCACAATATTCTAGGATATGGTTTGAGAGAATAGCTGTATCATGCACAAAGAATTCTCTTAGTTCCATGTAGCCGAAAAAGCGTAAGGATCATGAGAACTATGTAAAAATGTCGATTTTTAAATGGACAGGCTGCATTGAATCAGAGGCAGACTTGACAAATCCATGTTTCACTGAGGAACCGTTTGGGAATGTGATGTGTTTGAGTATTAAAAAACAATTCTTCAAGTATTTGCTACGTGATTAAAAATACATTGAGTCATAAAGGTTTGAGTGGAAAAGCATTTTGATAGAATGATAAGTTGAACCATAATATATCACTTAATCTAAATGTGTTTCATGAAATTAATTGAACTTGGCAGATTACCTTTCGGAATGGTCTTCTCTAAACCAACAAAAGCTCCACCACAGATAAAAAGGATAGCTTTTAGTGTCTATCTGCAAATTAGTATATGGAAATATATATAGAGCAGTCAGCATCTAGAAAGGACAGTGAAGAGCTATTGAACAAGTAATGTCCAGCTCGCTACAACTTTACATCATTCATAGATGATTGCTTCAAGGCCTATAAACCAGTTTTTGACTTTGACTTTCCACTCCCAAAATGTGTAGTTTAGCTGAAGAAGTCCTGTTTCCTTTTGTTGAATAGATCAGTGTGTGACATCTGATTTTCTTTGGCCAAGCAATCTTTTCCAGTAGAGATTTGTTCTCCACCCCCAACTTAATCAAATTGATTCTGGAAAGCACTAAACTATATTACCATCCAAATAGCAAGTTGTAAGTGTTTTTCCCACAAAATTGTTAGCCTGCAATTTATAAAAAGTAGATAAAAGAGGCTTTAATAGATTCAGTATACCTGAATAATAGCACCACGTGGATGCTTCTCTGCTCTATTGTCAGGTACACTTGTCACTAATGTATCTCGATGAACCAACCGAGGTCCATTCTGAGCCTCAAGTGACTAATTACTTGAAAACAGCTACTATACAAAAAACTGCATCCATGAGAAATGCTTAACATGAATACGTAAAGTCAGTGTATATGCACTAGTACTGCCTTTTGTTCTCTGAGCAAGTACTTCAATTTATTCCTTGCCATTGACATGATTAGTTTATATATTTCGTTAAATGGGGAAAGATTATTATAACCAAATGTGGACTCAGCTCATGCGCTTATTCCTTGGTATTGAAAAGTTAAAGGTTGATGCTCTGAGCAAGTATTTTCATGAATAAACTTTACTATAATGACCAAAGATTTGATTAGTCACCTCAGAGGAACGTTGATGTTCTATTATGATTGGAGAATGCCGTGTCCAACATATCCAAATACCATCTATCTCCTGTTGCTGCAGAGAAAAGGAATATAGAGGGCGAGCATATCCAAGCAAAATTCGCCATACCACTACAATATAGAATCTCTAGTTCACATGATATACAAGAGATAACTCCCCCTTTTTTGGGTAGTTGTGTGGGGTGGGGTGGGGAAGTTGCATTGTACAAATACAACTGCATAAAGCACCGCCCTGGAAGCCAAAATGGTTTGGATCAGGTGTCCAGGGGAAGAGGCTGTAGAAATATATAAAAATTCAGTTCGGAGTTTAAGAATATTGGTTTTCAAAAAAGCCTTCTTTAAAACAAGGAACCCCAACTAGCTTTGCACGTTTGATAATACTTTATATACAAGAATTCACACAAAAAAAGAAAATTGAAAAGAAACAGACCACTAAGATCACGAGTTCAAGGCTCTTGCCGGAGCCTCAGACTCCGAGTCCAAGTCTTCTTTTCTTGCTTCCTTCTTTTCCTGAAAAAAAGAGCTAAACACTCAAGAAATTTACAGTTTGCAATCCTTCTAGAGAGCATGGAAAATCTTGAGCAAACAGTTCTTTGATTCACACATTTCTCCACTTCTTGGCCAAGATTCAGTATGTTCATACAAATAAAACTGCCAATCATAATACTGTTCCTGATAGGAAACAAAATCCTTGTATACGAGAAGAAGTATCATTTGTGTGATGCAGGGGACAGATGACACACTAATGATATAGGCGATAACACATCTCATTATTTTGGTCCAGAAAATTCCTATTTAATTTTCAAGTGTCTTTAGATCTTTTCTTTTGATTATAGACAAAACATATAATATCAACACAAATCATTCATCTCTGAATTCCATACTTGATCGTTCAAGCATCAAGTTTGAAGAGAAATTTGGTTATAAGGGGCAAAACAAGCTTCATAACAGTTTACACTTCTGTAATGGAGGAAAAGTGAATTTCTCGAGGTTCGAATCCCAGAGTTGGATACTGATATGAGTGGTATAATGATCTTTACTCACTCAAATCTTTTTTCCGTCTCTTTGAAGGGAAGAGACAAACAAGTTTCCTTTAATGATCAAAAAGAAGAAGAGAGAGCAAACTGTTCACATCACTAACCCATCAAACACAAACTATAGGTGACTACACATTGAAAGGCAAATTGTAATAAAACTTGCCGAATGGAACATCTAATCAGCTAGAATTATATTTCTAAATTATTATGGTCAATCTTAGACAAGCATTTCTATAATTGGCAGGGATTACCTCTGCAGATACTCAGATATATAATGTGACGGGTTGATGGCAAGTTGTCTTAAAATGCTTATCTATGAAAGGAGACATACCATTGTCATTGTTGATCCAGTAGGAGGGGAAATATTCTCCAGCTCACTGCTATCACGAAGAACATTTGCTCCACATCCAACTGTATCAGCTGTTCCGACAGCCTCTTCATCAACCAAGACAACCTCTATAGATTCCTTGCCTGGCTTACTTCCAGAAACCTGTGCACAATATTCCAGGATATGGTCTATGAGAATAGCTGTGGCATGCACAAAGGATCCTCTGGAGTGCCATGTTGGCGAAAAAGCACAAGCACGAGAGCTATGTAAAGATGTCAATTTTTAAACATACAGGCTGCACTGAAATCAGAGGCAGACTTGACAAAAACATGTTTCACTGAGGCACCGTTTGGGAATGTGAAGTGTTTGAGGCTTTGAGCATAAAAAACAGTTCTTCAAGTATTTGCTACATAATTAAAAAGTCATAAATGTCAGAGTCCAAAATAATAGAACTTTTGGAGCCTTTGAAACTAATATTTAGGCACATTCCAGAAAACAGGTAAAAGTCATACTTAGGTTCATTTTGGAAATTTGGAGCAAAGTTCTTTATAAGATAGCTATGCCAACCACTTATTGGGTACTCACGTAAAATTTTGGAAGTAATACTCCAAGCAGGTACTTCAAACTCTCAAATAAAAGGTGACATATCTCCTCCCTAGAGTAGCCTCAATGTGATATCAGTAAAATGGTAAGATATTTTCCAAAGCTCTTCCAGAATTACTGCCAAATACAAAAAATCGTGGTGTCATAGAATACCTCAAACACGGCTTCAGTCAGAATACTTTCTAGTATAGATCTTAAGCCTCGTGCACCAGTGTTTTTGGCTACGGCAATAAGTCGAAGTGCATTCTTGGTAAACTGTAATTTGACCTGTAACATCTTAACAAAACATTTCGAGGCAAATTGACAATTTTGATCCAGTGCATCAGAATGGAGTCAAGAATGGCTTCTTCTTGTTCATCTCTTTCCTTTTTCTCCTGTAAGTGTGTTGGGGATAAAAGAGAGAAACTTACTTATTAAGAGGAATGAAGTATCATTCGTTAGAGCTTAACAGCACTGAGCTAAAAGCTTACATTATTCAAGTTGAACATTTGCTTGTATTGCTAGCAAAGAGCATTCTTGAGTCCTGTGAGAACCTGCAGAGCAAAAATAAGGATTCACAACTAAAAGGACAAAAAAGGAAGTAAAAAAGAATACGAAAGGTGAAAACCAAAAGAGAACATCAACTTCAAATATTCTCTTTCATCTTCAAGCAGCCTATAGCTTTTTTACTCCTTCTCCTGGTAGTCCAAAAATCATAAACAAAATAATTTCTCAATGCATGCAACTTGAACCTCAAAAAGACTTCCCAGAACAGGTGTAAGTGATGTTTTACAAACACACACAGCCACACACTTTCCATTTTCTTCAGTTTTCGTGCTCTATTGTCAGGTACACTTACAATATGAAGAAGAAATAAAGATAAACTGAGCAAGTGAGATTAATGATCTACCAAAGTTGCTTCAAAAAAGAACACATTTGAAGTTAAGGAACTGCAGACATGAAACTGTAAACATGTTTACAAGAGTAATAGCAATTGGAACGAACAGAAGAAATAATTTGCAATAAATACTCACAGATCCTTCAAACATCTTCAGCAGCGCCTGTTGGGCGTCTTCCCCAAATACATCTCTGCCAATGTTCAGGCTCTCAGCCTATACAGATGACTGATGAGAATAATTACTTTAAAATCAATTGTCCAAATGCATAAAGAAGAGAATGGTTTTTGGACCTTTTTGGTTATTTTATGAACTTCATCTATGTAGAAAACCCCTTGCTGAGCTGCTTCGACATTGAAGTCAGCAGCCTTCAAACAAACATAAACACCAAAATTTATAATTGAATAACTATGCTGCTGATAGTGCAAAAGTGAAGCAGATTACAAAAGAGAAACCATGTAGTCTGCTTGACAAGGAAATAGGAAGTAAATCTGCTTCTCCACAGAAACTACTCAATGCAACCTTCACCAAAAAGAAACTATTCAAATGCAAAAATCAGCTGAACATCAAGGGGTCAACCTTTTCAATCAGGTTTGTTGAGTTACCGATCTTCACAACAATGTGATGATGATGATGCTTTTATGCCTAGATAGATAAAAAATGAAAAAGAAAATTGAGTTTTGTACAAATGTGATATCATTATGACTACTTTGGAAATCATTACCCTCTCTCTTTTCCTTATATCAGTCTACGCACTTTCTACTCAAGTTTTGGTTGGTTACACAGGCTCTTCAATAATCTCAAAACCACTGGACCAACTATCCAGCTAGTTCCTTGTTAAACTGGTCAAATTTACCCATCACCTTTCTACAGTTCTTCATATCTAAAAAACTGATAAGTTAATTGCAATTCTAGGGGCCAGTTTTAAATGTTTCTCCTATGCGTGATTACCTTATATTTGCAGCTGCAGTACTCTTCATGCACAACCAGTTTTCAGTTTTTTTGCAGTAGAATTACGCAGCTGCTTCCATATTCCAATTACAAATCATATTTACTCTATTAGGTTTATACTTTCTGAATGGTCATCAAATGGACACACATAAATCAACTAGAAAAGAACATAGGTAAGTACTTTTAGGAAACCATAAATGGAAACACAGAAATCAACTAGAAAAGAATACAGGTAAAGTACTTTTAAGCAACCAGCTAGTGCACATCTACCATGTCATTAATATTATATCTATTGCAATGCTAGAAGAAGCATTAAATATCTGTTTATCATCTGTAATGTGAGGCGTCGGGGGGGGGGGGGGGGGGG
>JAJONR010005904.1:0-31847 GCA_029582245.1 Solanum etuberosum | reverse complement strand
TCTATTTCTAATTTAGTTATTTCTAAAATTAACCATTTCTAAGACCGAGGTATTACACTTTCTTCCCCAATTCTTCTTCTCCCAGTTCTCCCCCCCCCCCCCCAATTCTCTATTTTATCCAATTCTTGTTCTTCATCAATTCAAATCAACACTCGATTCCATAACATTTTATCAATGGAGAATAATGTGATTCTCCTACAACATCATGAAAATTGAATTTCAGAGCAACAATTTATTAGTGCTCAAGTTGAGGAAATTATAGTAGAATCTACTTCTGATTATAAAAGTTTAATCACACAAATTTCAAATTAAATCAAAATTAATACTTTTGAAAACATCGAGATTAACTATGCAATTGTATTTGGATTTCCGCTATTGAAAATATCTAATAATATAATGTAACGACCTGATTCCGTCGTTATGGAAAAGCCAATGGGGAAAGAATTGAGGCCAGAAAACTTTTGAATAGCGACTGGGAAATTCCTAGCCTAGTCCAGATTTGGATAAAATCTGAGTCATGTGAGGTCTAGGAAATCTGGTAATGAATGAGAGATATAATAATGAATTTAATTACGTAAGTGGATATCCAAGACGTTAAGAAGCACATACGACTTTACGAAATTGAATTCGGGAGAGTAGAACTCCTGAAAACTAATCTTAGCGTGAACATGTAGTTTTTGAATGTCACGGGTTGAAGCTGTGTTGTGAAATGGGGGTTTGAAACTCTAATTTAGACGTTCTGTCTCCGTGCAAGCCGCCAGGGAGGGATTTCTCCCACCAGGGCGGGGCCGCTATGGCGGGATGGGGTCTGCCGTAGCGGCCCAGTCGCGACTTAAGTCGGGATTAAACCCCAAAAATGTTATTATTCTACAACATTCATTCTTGAGAGCTAAGAAATGACCCAGGGATATTTCTTGAAGGTTTTCCACCTCTTCTAGCACTAAAGGTAAGGTTTTTACTCCCCTAATCTATTTTTTCGATCCGTAGAACTTAGATTCTTGGATAATCATTAGTGGGGGAAGGTTTTGACCTGAAGTTAATGGTGGAAAAGCCCTAAATTAGGTATCGGGATCTTGGGTTTTTGCCTAGGGTTTATAATGTTGATTGTAATCCGGGTAATTAGGCCTCGTGTATTGATCCTTGTATTAAATTGTTGTTTTTAGACCACGAACAAGCGGAAAGAATCCGGAAAGGGAAGATTCAAGAGTCTTAGGAGGATTCAAGCTTGTGAGATATATGCCAGTTGATTGCTACGTTGTATGTATGCATGTATGTGAATAGGGAAATGTGAATCGAACCTAATGAAATGATTATGTGTGAACAATACATGCCATGAACCTATTACTTGATTGTATGATTTGAGTATTGTTCACTATGGATGTGATTGTGATTGTGGTTGTGCTGATTGGATCAGGTGTCACGTTCAGACACATACATTGGATCGGATGTCATGTTCTGACACATACATTGGATTGGGTGTCACGTTCCGACACATGCATGGGATCGGGTGTCATGTTCCGACACACTAACAGTTTAGGTGTGGGTTCCATGAGAGGACCATTGTGATTGTTATGTTATGTCTACTTGGCATTGATAATAGAAGATGGTATGTTGCTCTAAATTGATAATTGAACTATATTCTGTATATGTATGCTTATTATGTTGTAATTGCCTGTTTGTATTTTGCTTGTGGGAGTGGCCGCGTGATGCTACTAGTACACAGTGGTTGTGTACTGATACTCCACTTGCTCTTTCTTTGTTGAGTACAGGGCATCTTCAGGCGGCTATTGACAGACCTCAGCTAGGTGACTATTGAGCGTGACCGGATTCAAAGGTGAGCCAGTTCTTTTAGGCTGCCATGGATCTCTCTTGTTTGAGTCCACTCTTTTCGGACTCAGACTATTTGTTTAGGGTGTTTTGTTTAGTTTCCAGGGTTGCACCCCCTTTTCTTAGACTTGTTAGTTAATCAGAGTTTTGGTACAATGACTTTCAGTTTCTAGGGGTCTTTTCCGGAAATGTTTTAGTAGTTGTTTTGTTACACTTTCGGAGTTTATGGGAACTCCATATTTCCTTAGACATTTAAAACTGCTTCTATATCTTTAAATGCCTAGTTTTTCATTAAGTTGTTTAGTCGGGTTGTAGTGATGGTTCTCCCACCGGAGGGTTAGTGTTGGTGCCAATAACGACGGTCTGGGTCATGACAAAGTTGGTATCAGAGCCCTAGGTTCGTTGATCTCATTGTACCAAAATGAGTCTAGTAGAGTCTTGTGGAACGGTACGGAGACGTCTGTACTTTTCTTTGAGAGGCTATAGGACTTTAGGTAAACTCAATTTTTTCCTTCTTTCATGCTATTACTTAAATCCAATTGGTATCTGGGTTATACAAATTCGTATCTTTCCTACTTCATTCTTCATGGGTACTGAATCTGAAGATTCTTATGATTTTCTTGTTGATTGTCATAAGATGGATAAGGTAGAGTGATTTGGTGTTGAGTTTATGATATACCAGTTCAAGGGAGACGCCAAAATGTAGTGGTGGTCTCATGTTGAGTGCCGACTAGTAAATGCACTACTCATGACTTGAGAAACATTTTATTGCTTTCTTTATGGAGAAGTATATACCCTGAACTTTGAGGGATACGAGGAGAGATGAGTTCCTGAAAAAGATAGCAACATAATATAATTGTTGCAGCCTATAAGGGATTAAGGTCAGATTTGCAGATTCAAGCTTATAGGTGGCTGCTTCAGCAAAATCTTCTCAGGAAGTGGTTGATTTTGTGACGGAGGTAGAAGGGGGTGAAGTCAGAAGACTTTGCCAAGGTGACAACATTTAAGAAGTTTTGTAAGGGACGGCTAGATAATGAACACCATTACTTTGGAAAATGCATTTAGTATTGTTGTCATAACATGTATGGGTTGCTTAGTAAATGATAAAATTATGTGCGACAATTGAGGTTAGAATCTCTACTACGATTTCCTAGATTGAGTGAATATCAAAAAGGGACATGATACGACTACTGCAATAGCAGTGATGCTTACTTGGTTAAGTTATTAAGTGTGTTACAATTGTGGAGAACATGGACATATGAGGAGAGATTATCCCCATCCGCGCATGTCTGACCCCATGCCGTAGCAGACCAGAGCCGTGGTACCCACGGGCAGCGGTAATAATGGTAGAGGACGTCTACAAGGTGGGCGAGGAGGGAATCAACGAGGTCGTGGAGGCCAGGGAAATGGTAATGCAGGTAGAGGAGCACTGCAACCAGGCAAGGAGGTTGCCCATCAAGATGACATGGCTTAGTTTTATGCCTTTCCGGGCAAGACCGAGGCTAAGGCGTCTGATACAGTGATCACAGGTACTATTCTTGTTTGTGACCAGATGGATATTGTGTTGTTTGATCAGGGTTTGACTTATTCATATGTGTCAGTTCAGTTTGCCTTTAGATTTGATGCGGTTTGTGATATACTTGATGCTCCCGTCCATGTTTCTACCCTAGTTGGAGAGTCAGTCATAGTCACTCATGTGTATCATGCTTGTCCTTTCTTGTTTATGGGTTTTCAGACTTGGACTGATTTGGTTATTCTGGATATGACTAACTTTGTTATAATCTAAGGCATGACTTGGTTGTCCTCCTATTATGTTTTGCTTAATTGTAATACTAAGTCGGTAACTCTAGAGATCCCGGGTAGGGAAAGGTTAGAGTGGGAAGGGGTGTACAAGCCTAAGCAAGCTAAGGTCATAACTTTCGTGCGGGCTAAGAAACTGGTAGGGCAGGGGTGTTGGGCGTATTTGGCTCATATTCGGTATGCTGATGTTGAGTCTCCCTCTGTTAAGTCTATTCTTGTAGTGTCTGCATTCAGGGAAGTGTTTCCTACCGATTTGCCTGGTATACCTACGGATAGAGATATAGATTTTTGCATTGACTTGGAACCTGGCACTCGCCCCATCTCCATTCCTCCTTATCGCATGGCTCTGGTATAATTGAGAGAGCTTAAAGCTCAAATCCAGGAGTTCTTGATAAAGGCTTCATCCGTCCTAGTGCTTCCACGTGGGGTGCTCCTATCTTGTTTGTTAAGTAGAAGGATGGTAGTATGAGGACTGGTAATTTTATCTTAAGCCATAAGGGAGTGGATTGATACCGGAATGACAAGCTTATGGATAAAGAAAGTCCCATTGAGTATACTTGGGTGAAGGCAATTGAAGATTTTAGTAAGAAAGTGCGTATAAAATTGAGTTAGTCCGATGAATTTGATGAGTATACCTGAGTTTGAGGTGTCATGTCGATAAAAAGGTAGACTTTGTAGTGATAGCTAGGGCTAACTGAGCTTAATGGTAATAAGAGTTCGTGATGGATTGTGATGGGATGCAACTATATAATAAGATTGTTGGTTAAGCAAATTTTGTATAGTAATTACGACTTGCGAGTATCTAAGGTTGTGGTTTTCTAATATTTGGTGAGTAACGTGGTTGTATGGAAAGTTTTAAGAGATGGTGGGACACCACTCGAACAGAATTTAAAAGATCTAGAGTCATAATGAAAAAAAAATTATGGGATGTAGTACAGCCTTAGAGAGAGGCGAGAGCAAGAATATTATATTTGATTGCAAAGGCTAAAGAGGTATCTTCATGGGGTAGATAATTGGGTTCAGAGACGCGTGATTTCATTCGTTTTGATGTGGCTATGGTAATAGTGTCACGGGTCCATCAGATTGGTTAAAAACTATTGAAAAAGACTTGAGAAATGAGTGTAAAGACATAGCTCGACTGTGATGATAAGTTCCTTGTTTTTGTTTTTGAGTTTGGTAATAAGTATGATTGAATTTTTAGCAAAAGATATTGTAAGATCGATGGAGAGGCGATCAATGATAAGCGAAGATCATGAATTCATAAAAATCTTTAAGGTATAAGCTAATGTTGATAGATAAGGGGATTGTGTTATACGGTTAAATTTACAATTCAGATTATTCATTGTAAGTCTACATTCGCGGTGATATATTTTATCAAGGTATGAATTTGCAAGGTGAGAAATGATCAATTGTATTAGGTATTAGGCATTTGAAAGGACTTACACCTGGGTTGAGTCGTAAAATTTATTATTGTTGATTGTTAAAGTACCTAAGAAAGGTTTTCATTTAAAAGTGTTGGTTTAGAGTAAGATAAATGATCGGAGTGTTTATGATGGTTGTGAGTATGATTCACTAGCTATGCTCACGTGTGTTTTCACTTTTATGGGTGGATCCCTAGTGGTGGATCAGGTGTATCGATCCTACAATGTTCTCTTGGTTCAATGGAATGATATGAAGAGTATGTGGAGTCAACTGAATGGAAACAACTGGCATCGACTCTTCAGAGGAAACCTTTAGTGTTATTCAATATTTCTTCCGTAAATTCTTATGTGACCATCTATTTATTTTGTACATGGTTGTTAGTATGATTCACTAGCTATGCTCACGTGTGTTTTCACTTTTATGGGTGGATCCCTAGTGATGGATCAGGTGTACCGATCCTGCGATGTTCTTTTGGTTGAGTGGGATGATTGGAAATACTTGGTTAATTCAGATGACATATTTGGTGTCGTCTTGGAGGTGTTAAAGTATTCTAGTGGTTCTACATGTACCACCTGGCTTATGAGAATTTATAGAAGAACTACCATGCGTATTTATGATTGTCCGACAATCTTAATATTTATCTAGTCATCGAGGTCATGTATCGATTATGTGTGGTCGAATGTGGGGATCATTGGGTCCAATTCTACTGTTCTTAAGGGTAATCTACAATAACAATTACTGAATCTAGCATTTCGATAATGTTGTTAGAGGGTTTGTATTCTTGGACATATCCCTCGATGAGTATCTGATGTCTAAAGATCAAATTTTTCTAACTTAAGCTCATGGAAATTTATGTTGTGGGATGGAGATGTTGATAAGAACTATGATTGTTTGGGTATTATGAGTGTGTGTTAGTTGGTTCAGATTCACTTCTAATTGTAGAGAGTATGGATTTAGAAGTTTAGCATGCTTATGGGAGAAAGGATTGGTCCTAATGATTTTTCAACATCCTTGATAACATGTTGCAGACGTGTGTACGATCAACTTGGTGGTTATTGGGAATCGCGTTTGTTGTTAGTTAAGTTTACATACAACAATAATTATCACTCGAGTATGGAGATGACTTCATTGAGGCATTGTATGGGAGGATGTGTAGGTATTCAATTGGTTAGTTTGAGGCTGGAACTGTGAAACCTTTGGGGGTTGATTTGGTGAAAGATTCTGATGATAAGGTGAGAAGCATCCAAGCTAAGCTTCTAGCAGTCCAGCGTCGACAGAAAAAGTATGCAGACCGTAAGGTAAGTGACATGTTGTTTCAGGATGGTGAGCAAGTTCTTCTAAAAGTGTCACCCAAAAAGGGGGTGATGAGATTCGGCAAAAAGGTCAAGCTTAGCCCTCGATACATCGGGCCATTTGAGATTTTTGACTGTGTAGGGCCAGTGGCTTATAGGTTGGCTTTACCGCTTAGCCTAACTGGAGTCCATCCAGTGTTCTATGTGTACATGTGAGACAAGTATCCCCAGCTATTCGACGATTCAGATACTATTTTACCCTTACTTTAGCCAAGTCTTTCCTAGTAGATCACTTGGGGAAGAGTGATAGGTAAATTGGTATCTATTGTAACGACCTGATTCTGTCGTTAGGGAAAAGCCAATGGGGAAAGAATTGGGGCTAGAAAAACTTTTGAGTAGTGACTTGGAAATTCCTAGCCTAGTCCAGATTTGGATAAAATCTGAGTCATGTGAGGTCTAGAAAATCTGGTAATGAATGAGAGATATAATAATGAATTTGATTACGTGAGTGGATAGCCAAGACGTTAAGGAGCCCGTACGGCTTTACGGAATCGAATTTGGGCGAGTAGAATTCTCGAAACTGATCTTAGCGTGAACGGGTAGTTTTTGAATGTCACGGGTTGAAGGTGTGTTGTGAAATGGGGGTTTGAAACTCTAATTCCGACGTTCTATCTCCGCGCAAGCCGCTAGGGCGGGGGAGCTTTGGCGGGATGGGGTCCGTCGTAGCGGCCTTGTCGCGACTTAAGTCGGTATTAAACTCAAAAAACATTATTATTCTGCAACATTCATTCTTGAGAGCTAAGAAACGACCCAAGTATATTTCTTGAAGGTTTTCCACCTCTTCTAGCACTAAAGGTAAGGTTTTTACTCCGCTAATCCATTTTTCGATCCGTAGAACTTAGATTCTTGGGAAATTATTAGTGGGGGAAGGTTTTGACCTGAAGTTAATGGTGGAAAAGCCCTAAATTGGGTATTAGGATCTTGGGTTTTTGCCTAGGGTTGATAATACTGATTGTAATCTGGGTAATAAGGCCTCGTGTGTTGATCCTTGTATTAAATTGTTGTTTTTAAACCACGAACAAGCGGAAAGAATCCGGAAAGGGAAGATTCAAGAGTCTTAGGAGGATTCAAGCTTGGTTTCGAGGTAGGTGATGGTTTGATTTCCTGTTTGTGTGATATATGCCAGTTGATTGCTACATTGTATACATGCATGTATGTGAATAGGGAAATGTGAATCGAACCTAATGAAATGATTGTGTGTGAACAATACATGCCATGAACCTATTACTTGATTGTATGATTTGAGTATTGTACACTATGGGTGTGATTGTAATTGTGGTTGTGCTGATTGAATCGGGTGTCACGTTCCGACACATACATTGGATCGGATGACACGTTCCGACACATACATTGGATTGGGCGTCACGTTACGACACATACATTGGATCGGGTGTCACGTTCCGACACATGCATGGGATCGGGTGTCACATTCCGACACACTAATAGTTTGGGTATGGGTTCCATGAGAGGACCATTTTGATTGTTATGTTATGTCTACTTGGCATTGATAATGAAAGACGGTATGTTGCTCTAAATTGATGACTGAACTGTATTCTGTATATGTATGCTTATTATGTTGTAATTACTTGCGTGTATTGTGGTTATGGGAGTGGCCGCGTGATCCTACCAGTACACTATGGTTGTGTATAGATACTACACTTGCTCTTTCTTTGTTGAGTACAGGGCATCTTCAGGCGGCTACTGACAGACCTCAGCTAGGTGACTATTGAGCGTGACCAGATTCAAGGTTGAGCCAATTCTTTCAGGCTGCCATAGATCTCTCTTGTTTAAGTCCACTCTTTTCGGTCTCAGACTATTTGTTTAGGGTGTTTTGTTTAGTTTCCGGGGTTGCACCCCCTTTTCTTAGACTTGTTAGTAAATCAATGTTTTGGTACAATGACTTTCAGTTTCTAGGGGTGTTTTTCACAAATGTTTTAGTAGTTGTTTTGTTAAACTTTCGGAGTTTATGGGAACTTCATATTTCCTTAGACATTTAAAACTGCTTTCGTATCTTTAAATGCCTAGTTTTTCATTAAGTTGATTAGTCGAGTTGTAGTAATTAATGGTTTTCCCACCGGAGGGTTAGTGTGGGTGTCAATCACGGTGGTCTGGGTCGTGACATATAAGCGTGAAAGTCTATATTGAGTTGAAGAAGTAGAAAAAGCCTGAAATTACTCCATATCCATTGCTGATTATATACAATCATTATTTTACAAAACCAATCCTCAATCTTTATGTGAAACATCTAAATCCTCAATGATACCACGAGCTTCCGCATTATCTAAGGAAAAAACCTCTTCCTTTCTCTCTTCTTGATCACCAGATTCAGAGTGATCATGTGAAGCCCCCCTTCTCGTTGGCACGGAAAACAAATTACTTTTTTTAATCTCCCGAATCATCAATTGGACACATTTTCTTTTACTTTTGAAGATTTGCCTAGAGAAAGCATCGAATTACTTTTGTAACACTCCAAAAAATTTTGAGCTAAGACTCGAACCATTCTTCGTTGAGAGTAATATTTTACCAAGGAATTTAAATTTTCTTAAGTTTTCAGGTGGCTAGATGTAGCACCTTGAGATCCAAAAAGAACGAAAGAGAATTCCTTCAATTCATTCCTAGGATCTTCTAAGTTTTGGGTCAACTTCAAACGACCATAACTTTCGATAGACAATGAGTTAGGAGACCCATGAGATATCGAATAAAAGATCTCTGAGCCCTCTTTCCAAAGCCACCGAGTTTGCTAATTTTTGAGCTCGTATGAGGGAGATATGCCCATTTGAAATCAAGTTGTCTATTTAAGAAAAGTTACCCGGATTTAATAGGGGTATTTCGGTCTTTTCCTTACCCTATCAGATTTAATTCATTTTTAGTAATTAAATAGGGGTCTAAACTGATTTGGTTCAGTTTACACAATCATAATTCCCGCTAGGGTTTTAGAAAAGAGTTCAAGAAGAGAAAAGAGGAGAAAAGTCAAGGTTTCATCAAGTTCTTGAGGTTTCGTTGCGAATTTCGCCAAGGGTTTGATCCCTAAGAGGTATGTAAGCTTTCATAGTGTTGGGTTTGTTCACCCGCCAATCATGATTTATTTAGCGTAATTTTGTTCTTGAAATTTAAGGATTTAAGTTCTTGATAAGTGTTCTTGAAGTTTCATTCTAAATCTTGTTTTGTTGGGATTTCGATGAGTTCTTGAGATAATCATATGGATTTTAAGAGTTGTTTTGAGTATATTCTTGTGTACCTTGGTTGGGTATTTGAATTTAAGTGATTGGGAAAGAAACCATTCGATTCTAGGTGAATTGGGGTTAGAAAACGAGTAAGAAAATTCATCAGGTTTCAGGGTAGGGGGCTGGAACACTGCGCCACTCAGTGCGCCAGAGAAGAATGTATGTAGTTTTGGTCCTGGGGCGCCGCGCCACGCAGTACGCCCCAACCCAGACTCTGTAGTTCAGGGTCTGGCGCCCTGCGCCACTCAGTACGCTAGGGTCGCCAGGTCCTCTACCCTTTCCCACTTCTTTCCGTTTGAGTTCCCTCGAATTGTACCTATGTTTTCTAGTTGATTTCTATACTCTAAGTTACGTCTAAATATCGATAGATCATCCATAACATGAGATCATATCCCTTGAATCCATAATTCAAATTCAAGGAAGAGCTAAGAATCAAGTCTAGAGAGTTCTTTGAGTCCTTTTGAGGAGTCTTCTACAATTTCTAATAACTTGTTTCAAGACTCAAGTATGTGAGCATGAGAGTGAGGATAATGTATTCATGAGTCTAAACTATCATCGGGATTCTTCATATCATGAATCATAACTCTTGAATTCATAATTCAAATTCAAGAAGGAGTTAAGAGTAGAGTTCAAGAAAGTCTTTGAGCTCAATTATGAATCCTTTGAGATCAATTATCGATTTGAGCTAAGTTTTGAGGAAGTAAGTATGAGAATGAGAAGAGTCGTATACCTGAGTTCCATATTATTATTTAGACCCTTGAGTCGAGTCGTTCATGCCCATAAATTCCGCATGAACTCCATCAGTTGAGTATCTTTAAGAGGAGTAGTATCTTCAAGTTCTAAGTCTTGAGTATTGAGTTTTTAATAATTTTGGGATTATATTACTAATCATGGGGCTACTACATGTTACCCATGAAGGTCCTTGAGTTGAGTAGTTCATGCCCATAATTCTGCATGAACCCTATGAGTCGAACAGTCTTGAGATGAGAAGTATCATTGAGTCCTTGAGTTGAGTAGTTCATGCCCATAATCCCGCATGAACCCTCTGAGTCGAGCATTCTTGAGATGAGTAGTATCATTGACTCCTTGAGTTCTGGAGTTGTTGAGTTCCAAGTATTGAGTTTTATGCATGGTTATTGAAAACCTTGAATCGAGTCGTTCAAGTCCATAATTCGGCATGAACCCTATTTTAAGAAGTCTTTTTACAATCGTTTTAAACTTGTTTTAAAGACTTAAGCATTGAGTTTGAGAAAGAGTAGAGCCAAGTTCATTTCTTTAAAATGTTATATGGGAACTAAGTGTTCTCAAGAGTAAATGTTTTCACATTTAAGATGAGAGGAAACACCGATTTTCAAAAGAGTTTTCATGAGCAGTTTTAGTACCATCTCTTTTAAGAGAAATATCTTTTGAGTAATAATCTCAAACCACAGAAGAGTTATGTTTTAAACATATGAGCTAGTTACATTTTTGGGAGTAGTATTGAGCACCGATATAGGGACGAGTTCAGATAACTCAAGTCTTCATAAACCATGTAGCCAACGTGGGTAGAAAGGGTCATACTTTTTAGATGATTCCTTAGTGCTTTTTAGCATAGACTAGTGGATCCACTTAGTTGAGAGGTCCTATACCCCGGCAAGGTATAGGACAATTCTGGCAGCGTGGACGAGACGTTGTATCATCACATAGCTCATAGTGATGGTTGTCGGTTTGAGAAACTCCCACAGAGTTATATTGTATTTTTATATATACAAGCTGAGTTATTATTGTATTCTTCAATATATTGAGTTCTTATCTGTTGTTTTAAAAAATTTCCATATATTACATCTTTTATTGTTGCTTTATCCAGAGTTGAGTATCCAGAGTTGTGTTTCACAGAGTTGAGTCTCTTATTATTGAGTTGAGCCCTATTTTCTCTGAGTTGAGTTGAACAATATTTTCTTTGAGTTGAGTTGAGTTGAACAATATTTTCTTTGAGTCGAGTTGAGTTGAGTTGAGTGAGTTGAGAAGAGGTAAGTATGTTTTTTTTCCACCAGTTCAAGCTTATGTTTATGCTTTAGAATTCCCCTTACATGCTCGTACATTCCATGTACTGAGCCATTTGCCTTGCATCGTTTCATGATGCAGATACAGGTATTCAGGATCATCAACAGGCGCTCCGTTGATACCACTTGCAGTTCCAGTTAGCTATGTTGAGCCTCCTTACTTCCGGAGGATTTCATTTACTTTTCAGTTTGGTCAGGATGTCGTGGGTCTTTTTTCGACTTTCATCTTTTTCATTCAGAGGCTTCATAGATAGACAGTAGAGTTTGAGAAGTCTGTTCATTATTTTGTTAAATATTTTAAAGACTTGAGTTGCCTATTTTGGCTAGTTGAATATTCTATTATATTCAGAGTTAGCTATTTGAGTTAAAGCTTTGTATCTAAATTCTATGAATTTTATCCAATTTTAAGCTTTGTATGTTTGAGTTAGTTTTTCGCTTGTAGTCAGGCAGGATGAGGGTTCGCTTGGGGACCAGCAATGTTTCTCGAGTGCCGGCCACGTCCAGGGTGTAGGCTCGGGTCATGACAACTTTTTGCCAGCCACTTGACTATAAGGAGAGGAGCGGTTGTGAAATGGTGATTCCTCCCTTTCCATTGAAGTAGGGAGGGCCTTCTTCCCCACCATTACGGCCTATTATTGATAGGGATTTTATCGATGATGAAGATACCTTGCTTACCAAGCCGCCTACTTGAGAAGCTAGTCGCCAGGAAAGAAGCGAGGAGGAAGTGAAGCTGTCTACGAAGCTTTGCTTCTCCCTCTATAGTCGTAATACTCTGCTTGTCTCTACTTTGATTCAAAAGGTAACAGACGGTTTACGACTTTCTCCGCTCTCCGCAACCGTAACCACTTGTCATTTCGATTACTTCATCCACAAACCACCATATGCTAAGGAATACAATAAGGCTAGTAATAAACTCACTTTCGATGAGCAGGAATGTTTAAACCTCTTTCATCAGTCTACATTGGAAGGTATAATAGTTTAGCCCAGTCAACTGTTGGAGGCAAAGACAAAGAAAAAATAGAAAAGCCGAGCACACTGCATCTCCAGTGAACCATCCTACTAAGGTTTCACAAAGTCAACACATACGTTCACAGCTAGGGGTTGGACACATCTTAACATACTCTCCTCTAGCACCATTCACAGTTGACTCTCTACTTCATCTCTGATCTGAGGATGGGAAGAAAAAAAGCATTGATTACAAGTGAGACGTCCAAGAGAAAATGAGGGAGTGGAGATGTATCTACTCACTTAAGATCGTTCGACCACACTGATAGCTTCAATAGTTCACTGAAATTTATGTGAATGATCGTGAAAACTCTTGAAATCCTATTCAGTTTGATTAGATATGTCACTGAAACAAAGTGATTCCATTTTGTCTCTCTTTTCTTTTCGGATACCAAGGATGAGTCGGCCAATCCTGACATCATTTATGAGGAGCCGAACGACGAAGCCTCCTCCTCAGATAAAGATGTCTCCGACGCTACTCTCTCGGCAAGAAGAACTTTTTCTATTGTGATTTTTTTGGCGAGTTCGGTCAGGAGGGACAAAAGACAATATATGGCAGATTGTTATGGTATCATTGAGGAACAACTAAACATTCATGAAAATTTTCACAAAAACCGAATGATACCATCATAATATATATACATATATATATACATATATATATTCCTTTATATAAGCCAACAACATAGTGGACGAACACAACTTCTAAAAATTGTACTTTGTGCTGGAAATGTGATAGGACGATAAGGGGCATTTTTGGAATTGTGAAAAAAAAATTGTGCATTAATTGCCCTAGAGACAGCTGTACTTTTTTGGTCCTAGAGACAGTTGAACTTTATCTATCCTTGATCAAACATGAATTGAGCAAAAGAACAAAAACAAAACTTAAAGCCGACTCTTCGTCTTCAGAACTAACGACGGTGACAAGGCCAATCTTGATCTCGACTCTTGACGGATCGTTTCTCTTTTGCTGTGCTTATAGTTCATCTTCATGGGATTTTAATTTCTCTGGACAACTAACACTACAATTAATTAATTTTTAGGGAGTCTTCTTGGGTCCTTCGATTTAGTACTCCTTGCTGTGTGTTTTAGCTTTATTTTTGACCTCTTACTTGGTCTAAACAGTTTTTCTACACTTTGTTAACTACATTCTATGTATACTATAACTGTGACTCCGGACTGTGTTCTCTTGACTATTGAAAATATTGATCTCATTCGCTATACTTGATGATTTTTTTATATTTTTGCACGTTTAATGACTTAAGACTAACAACAGATGTCATTGAATTGTAAGTGGCTACATATATCCTTCTCCTTAGAGGTTATTCTTCCCAATTCAATACCATTGTGTCATTATAGGGTAGTCTGAATAAGTTATTTGAGCTTAAGCTCCTCTTTCTCTATGTTATGGTTTTTCTATGTTCTATGTTTGGGTGTTTTCTTTTAACAACAGTATATTGAGTTGACGTTCGAAAGAAAACAATCTATATTCCTTCACATGCTAAGGGTAAGGTTGCGTACACGCCATCCTCCCTAGATCCCACTTATTGGATTATATTAGATATGTTGTTGTTGTAGTTTGTAGTTCTAATGATCTGATTGTGGTATAAATTTTCAATTAATCAGACACTTGACCATTTCTTCCGACTTGGCATTCATGTCTTTTCTACATCACTTTTCTAGAGCTAATGGTTGACTCTGCCGTTGATAATTACACAATAAAACTGGATACTTCCTCGTTTATATAGTTTTCCTTATGCATTATTGTTTTTCCAAATGTCATTTTTGTTGGCTCTCTATAATATTTTTTGCTATTGTGAACTTGAAGTTGGAGTTTCCTTTGATGATCCTTTTGTCTAATTGACACAATTTATGTCAGGAGCTATGGTGTGTCAATTAGGAATAAAGGACATGCTAAGTTCTTGAAAAAATAATAACAAAGAGGTCAAAGGTAAATATATTCCTTTAAAATTTCATATATTTTGATCAACCCACAATATTATTGACGAAGAAAAATGTGTTAGTAGCTTCTATTTACAAGAAGCTCATATGTATGAAAATCTATCATAAAAATGTTAACTGACAAAAGAACTTGTGTATTACCTGAATCGCTCTTTGCATAAGAATAAGTTGGATTTTGCTCATGGCATTAAGTTAGATGAAGTGTTAAGGTGACTTATAAGGTTTCTTTCAAATGATACGAGAAGTCTTAATACTTGAAACTATGAATTTGAGTGGATGATATAGATGATGCAAGGTTGAGTTTTCTTTCTAAACTATAGATAAGATTAATTGTAATAGGTTGTAGTCCTTTCTTTTACATTGTTTCTATCTTAGGAATTTCTTCATTTTATTCCGTTGGAATTAACGTGTAATTTGCTTCTAGCAACTCCTAATATAACTCATCGGCAGAAATTGTTATTGTTTTGGCTTTATTAATCATTATAATTTTAAGAGCTATTATTGGGCCCCTGCTGCCTCTCTAGTATATATATATGGACATATTGACCACCACATCACCACCCTCGATAACCACCAGAAATATACCAAAAAAATATCAGTGAACCACCACAACCGCTAGTCAAAGATTCAATCATCAAATGCCTCATTCTTCACCGTTGGAGTTCTAGCTGCGGTGGCTGCATTTGTCATTTTCATCTCTATCAATATATATTGCTAATGATTAGTTACAATGGACACACTAGTATTAAAATAAAGACTTGAAATATCTACATAAATTTGTTTTGAAGTCAGCAAGAAAAACCAACAATAACATTTCAATATTGAAGAACGTGTATTTATATTCATAAGATGTTAGAAGCTGTTTTTTAATTCATAATATGAAAGCAAAGCTATTTAGAAAACATAGTTCTTTAATAGTCTGGAATGGAGACAATGGGTTAGAAAACAGTTTTCAGTTAATCGTTTATTAATTATATAAAATATTTTTAAAGTAATATATATTTTTTTTGCTTTACCTATATCGATCTTATTTTTATGAGGAAATAAGAAACATAGGTGAGGTTGGGGTGGTTAGTTTAGATATGAGAAGTAGTTTTTATTTTATTTTATTTTTAATTTTAAAAATTGAATGTTAAAAATGTACAAATTTTTAAAATGGTTATTCTTTCTATCACGATAATTATTATTTTTTACCATTTAAAACAAAATGATAAATAAAGATTTTAAATTAATTTTTATTTTTAATGATAAATACTATTTTTTTTGTTAACAAAAAACAACTAAGCTAAAGAAAACTAATCTACACGACCCTTACCCATTACTCCACTAACTCACAAATAGATAGGATATGTATTATAAGAAATTGATGTACGAAAAGTACTAGACTTGAAGAGGTAGATATACCTCAAGACTTAAGGAAAGATAACCCCCATCCAAAGATCCATAGAATTTGCATCAAAGTTCCCTGACATTATTACGGACAGGACTCAGCTGCAAAGATTTTTGGGAAGCTTGAATTATATTTCTCCTTTTTATAAAAATCTTTCTCGTGATTTAGCCCCTCTATATGACAGGCTAAAGAAGGATTACAAAGGTCCTTGGACTAATAGTCATTCCGATATTGTTAAAATGATTAACAGAGGGTAAAATCGTTACCCTGCCTAACTCTAGCTAACCCGAGTTGGCAAAAAATTATTAAAAAGACAAAAAATACCTAATTATTACTTATTAACTATTTTTTCCTAAAAATTGTCCCATATCTTTATCCTACTGCACTATCACTTTTTTGATTGTTTATATACAACTTTTGAAATTATTTTAGGTTTAATATTGGGTTTTTTAAGTTGGGAAAAAATTATTTTATTTTAAAATGCCTATTTTGAATAAAATAATAATAATAATAAAAGTAAATAATTTGTTGAGATTATTGAAAGTAGTTAGTTAGAGCAGTTCAAGTAGTTAGTTAGTCATTTCATAAAGTTAGTTAGAAGAGTTAGTTAGTTAGGCATTGCTTAATTGATTGTAGAGGTTTATTCATTAATTAGTTACTAGCTAATTAGTTACTGATTAGCATTCTTGTTATAAATAGGAGATCTTCTATTCATTGTAACTAGACGCTTGAGTAATAAGAAATTGAAAATTCCCAATTGCTCTCTCAATTTCAATTTGGTATCAGAGCTTTTGAGCCAATAATTCTTTGGTTCAGCTCGAGAAGATTCTGATTCTAGAAACCGACATTGACGAAGTACGCCATTGACAAAGTGCAAAGCTTCGATGCAGTCAACAACTACAGATTCAGTGGATGAAACTGTTGCAGTTGCGATGGAGACACTTGAAGTGATTGAATTGAAGAGGAATCATCCTCTTTACGTTCATCCGTCAGATACTCTGGGATCTATCTTGACTACGATTCGGCTTATTGGTAGCGAGAATTATTCACTGTGGAGTAGATCAATGCTGATTAATCTCAGAGCGAAAAGCAAGATAGGTTTTGTGCTTGGATCCTGTAAAAGGAGCGATTATGCGTCTGATTTGGAGGAACAATGGGAAAAATGTAATGCTTTTGTACTTGCCTGGATTATGAACACAGTTTTGAAGGAGTTGCTAAGTGGAATTGTGTATGCCTCTGATGCTGCGACTGTTTGGGCAGATTTGAAGGAACGATTCGATAAAGTCGATGGATCGAGAATTTACCAGCTTCATAGAGAGATTTGCACTATCCACCAAGGTAATTTGACTGTTTCTGCTTACTTCACTAAATTGCGATTGCTATGGGATGAATTCGATGCTCTTGTACCTCCACCATCATTTAGTTGTGATAGATCTAGGTCTTATATGGATCACATTCAATACCTACGTTTGTTTGTCTTTCTAATAGGATTGAGTGAGACATATGGACATGCTAGAAGCCAGATTTTGATGATGTATCCACTACCAAGTGTTGGTAAGGCATACGCAATGATAGTTTCAGATGAAAGTCAGAGAATCACTTCGGGTACACGTATGGGTGGAGACATGCTTGAAAATATAGCTTTGTATGCAGGAAAGGGAGGTTATAATCCTGCACATAATCGTACTGATGGAGATAAAGTTGAATCACCAATGTATCCTAATGTGGGGGAACTATAATGGCAAGAAGAAAGTGAATTGGAACTCGTTTTGTGGTCACTGTAAGATGTATGGTCACACTCAGAAAATATGTTTTAGACTTGTTGGATATCCTGAGGGGTGGAAATTCAAGAAGAAAACACCTGAACACAATTTCACCAACACAACTAGAGGAAAGGGCATTGCTAACAATGTGCAACTAGATAAAGACAACGAGGAGATGAGAAATGATGTTTTTGGGCTAGTAGACACAAACACTTCGAATGATTACAGCTCCATTCGTAATAACTTGCAGGCATTTGCTGCACAACCAAATTTCACTCCCAGCCAGTATCAAAAGATAGTACACCTGCTGAAGAAGAGGAGAAAATTGCAGGAACAGACAACATGGCAGGTAATTCTAATAAAACTGCACTTTTGTCCATTAAGGAGACTGAATATGTTGCTACAAAGGAAGATTGTGTTGTTATGAATGGTAGAAGTGAACCTGATATTGTATCAGAAAGGGAAACTGGATAGTAGATTCGGAAGCAACATGCCATATGACTTCTTCATTGAAAACATTGAACAAAATATATGCATCAAATAGAAACATTGGTAGAGAAGTATACTTACCTAATGGCCAAACAACTTTAGTGATTCATTCAGGAAGTTGTGTTATACAAGCAGGAGGAGAATTGGAGAATGTTCTGGTAGTACCTGATTTCAAACATGATTTGTGGTCAGTATCTCAATTAACTAGACAGTTGAACTATTCTGTTCATTTTTTTCCTGAGTTCTGTGTATTTCAGGACCTCTTTAATGGAGAGATGAAGGGGATTGGTAAGGATATTGAAGGATTATACTACTTCCCTAGACAGTTCTCAAGTACACAAACACAAACAGATGCTGGTGAAGTTAAGGCCTTGATGACATAGTCAAACAATTCACAGTGTATGGTATGGCATAATAGGCTGGGGCACCCTTCTATCAAAGTGCTAAGACAATTATCTTTGATAAAAGGAGACTCTGATGTAAGGTTGTGTGATAGTTGCTCAGTTTGTTCATTAGAAAAGCAAACCAGGCTCCCATTTCCCTCTAGTTTGTCTGTAACAAATGCTATTTTTGATCTAATTCATCTTGATGTATGGGACCATATAGATGTAATACTCATAATGGTTTTAGATTCTTCTTGACTATAGTTTATGATAATTCAAGAATGACTTGGTTATTTTTTATGAGATTGAAAAATGATGTTCTTGGTGTCCTAAGATCCTTTTTCTTGCTTGTTGAGAATCAGTTTAACAAAAGAGTTAAGAGGATAAGGTCTGACAATGGGACAGAGTTCTTTAACAAAGAATGTAGTTTGTTGTTTGATGCCTTAGGAATCATTCATGAAAGTAGTTGTCCATACACTCCACAGCAAAATAGAGTGGTGAAAAGGAAACATAGACATATACTTGAAGTAGCAAGAGCACTTAGATTCCAAGGAAGCATTCCCATCAGATTTTGGGGAGAGTGTGTGACAGCAGTTGTGTACCTGATAAATAGAATGCCTACTGCATTTTTACAAGGTCAATCACCCTACCAGGTCTTCCATAAATCCAAGCCATCTATTGATCATTTGAGAACACTAGGTTGTCTGGCATATGCAACCAAAATAGTGGAGGAGGACAAATTTTCTCCCAGGGCACATGTTTGTGTTATGATGGGGTATTCAGCCACTCAGAAGGGGTACATATTATATAATTTGGACCTCAAAAGGTTCATAGTAAGTAGAGATGTCATCTTTAAGGAGCATATATTTCCTTTTAACAAACTGCAGGACAAGTACATGCCAATTTTTATCAATGAACCACTCAAGGATTATACTGATGCACCTGTCAATGTTTATGATGATAAGACATGCCATAATCATGACCAGCAAGAAAGGTATGAAGTAAGTTTGGATGATAATGAAGGAGAAGTCCAAGCAACTAATGTACATGATTCAGGTATAATTTCATATCAAAATGTGACTCAAGTGACTGATTCTGAACATCCTTATTCACTGGCTAGTTGTGTTTCATATAACAAGTTGTCTCATACTTATCAAGCTTATTTGAGCAAGCTGTCTAATGAAACAGAACCAAGAACATATGAAGATGCTATCAAGGATCCCAGATGGGTAGAAGCTATGAAGCTGGAAATTACAGCACTGGAAGATAATGGATCCTGGACTGTCATGAAGCTGCCACCAGGAAAGAATGCAATAGGGTGTAAATGGGTTTTTAAAATTAAATACAAGGCAAATGGTGAGGTTGACAGGTTCAAGGCTAGGCTTGTGGCAAAAGGATACAATCAGACAGAGGGAATTGATTATCAAGAGACTTTTTCCCAATTAGTTAAAATTGTAATTGTAAGGTCAGTTATTGCCATTGCAGCAGCAGAAAATTGGATGGTTTACCAGATGGATGTGTTCAATGCACTCTTGCAGGGTGATTTGGTTGAGGAAGTATACATGGAATTACCTAAGGGTTTTGCTCAAAAGGACAAACATCAGGTTTGCAGACTTGTGAAGTCCTTGTATGGATTAAAACAGGCTTCTCGACAATGGAATGCAAAGTTAACTGATGCCCTGTCTGACTTTGGTTACACACAAAGTCATTTGGATTACTCTCTATTCACCAAGAAGAAAGGATCAACATTGGTTATTGTCCTTGTGTATGTAGATGACTTGTTAATCACGGGGAATGATTCTTTGCTGATACAAGAAACCAAGTGGGTGCTACATCATCATTTCAAAATCAAAGATTTAGGAGAACTGAAGTATTTTCTAGGAATAGAATTTTGTAGGTCTGCACAAGGGATTGTGATGAACCAAAGGAAGTATGCCCTAGAGTTGGTTTCTGAGGCTGGGCTAGCAGGTGCTAAACTTTCATCCACACCTCTGGAAAGCAACATTAAACTCACATGTGCAGAACTTAATTCTGATGATGCTTTGTTTACAGATATCAAAGACTCATTGGGAAACTGCTTTATCTTACTAACACTAGGCCTGATATAGCCTTTTCAGTCCAATGCTTGAGTCAGTTTATGCAGAAGCCCACAATCTGTCATTGGAATGCAGCCTTGGAGGTGATTAGATATATCAAGGTTGCACCAGGGCTGGGGTTGCTCATGAGCTCTAAGAAACAGACCAAACTCACTGGTTTTTGTGATGCAGACTGGGCTGCATGCCCCAATACCAGGAGATCAGTCACTGGGTACTTGTTGAAGTTTGGAGAGTCACTAATATCCTGGAAATCAAAAAAGCAAAACGTTGTTTCTAGAAGCTCTGTTGAAGCAGAGTATAGAAGTCTTGCCACAATAACAGCTGAAGTAGTTTGGGTGACAAGCTTGTTTAAGGAGTTGGGATTAAAAGTAGACAACCCTGTCATCATCCATTGTGACAGCAAAGCAGCCATACAGATAGCAGTCAATCATGTCTTTCATGAAAGGACAAAGCATATCGAAATTGATTGCCACTTTATTTGTGAGAGAGTACAACAAGGACTGATCAAAACATGCTACATCAACACTAAGGACCAATAGGCTGACTTATTAACCAAAGCTCTGGAAAGATCTCAGCATGACTTTTTGCTTGCCAAGCTTGGTGTCCTGAATATTTTCAGTACATCCAGCTTGAGGGGGGATATTGAAAGTAGTTAGTTAGAGCAGTTCAAGTAGTTAGTTAGTCATTTCAGAAACTTAGTTAGAAGAGTTAGTTAGTTAGTCATTGCTCAATTAATTGTAGAGGTTTATTCATTAATTAGTTACTAGCTAATTAGTTACTGATTAGCATTCTTGTTATAAATAGGAGATCTTCTATTCATTGTATCTAGACGCTTGAGTAATAAGAAATTGAATATTCCCAATTGCTCTCTCAATTTCAATAGAGATAATTATTTTTATGTTAGATTTGTTTTTTTTTTTAAAAAAAAAAAGACGTGACGCTTCTTTTTTTTAAAAAAAAATAATTTAAAAAAACAGCATAGTTTTTAATTATTATTTTTTAGAACTGCATAGCGTACACTTTTTTTTTAATCTTTTATTTTTTTAATTTGCATATTTTTATTTTTAAATGCATAGTTTTTTTTTTGAATTATTTTGTTTCATATTTTAAATATATATGAAGAAGTTTATTACTAATACAACTGTTTCATACTGTAACTCTTGTTTTAATATGTTAAAAGGTTTATTAATAAAAAAAAAAATGTATTGTTTTTTTCTTACTTTGTAAAGAAGTTTATTACTAATTGAACCGTTTTGTTATTTTATTATATAATAATGTTTTTTTTGTTATTTGTATGTTTGTAATTTATTTTTAAAAAATTGAATTCTAGGTACGTTTGTGATTTTTATTTTTATTTTTTTGCTTTTTTATATATATATTTTCAAAGTTCAATTTTTTTGGTCTCAACTTGAAAACTGCAGAAAATTATCATTTTTGTTATTTGTATATTTGTAAATAATTTTCTAAAATTGAATTTCAGGTGTAGGAATGCGTGTGATTTTTATTTTATTATTTTATTATTATTATTATTATTATTATTATTATTATTATTATTATTATTATTATTATTATTATTATTATATACATTTATTTTTCTATAAATAAGGAGGTTGTGGAAAGATATTTAAGAATACTTTTCCAAAAAAAAAAAAAAGAATCACACGTTAAATTTAAAAACTATTTAACATCGTTTTAAAAATAAAATACTAATTTATTATTTAACAGTATTACTTGTAATTAATAATTTTTAATTATTTAAAAAAAATATTTTTTATGGTGCTGGCACGTGTGTATATATATATATATAGAGAAGATTATTATTAGTATTCTTATTATTATTTATTATCATTATTATATACATTTGTTTTGCTATAAATAAGTTGTGGAAAGATAGTTAAAAATACTTTTCCACAAAAAAAGGAATCACACACATTTAAATTTAAAAACTATTTTAAAATCATTTTCAAAATAAATACTATTTTATTATTTAAATGTATTACATGTAATTAATAATCTTAAATTATTTTTAAAAAAATATTTTTTTTGTGGTACTTATATGTAGGCGATATCACCTCTCATATATATATATATAGAGAGAGAGAGAGAGATTTCAGTTGAAATTTTCTTGTGATTTACACTTGACATCCTCTCATGCTTTTGCCCTTGCTTTAATATAGATATAGAATATAGAATATTTTTGAAATTTAATTTAAATCTGCCTACTTTTTTTTTTGAATCATATAATTCTTAATTGAAATTTGTGATTACACTTGGCATCCTCTAATGTTTTTGCTCTTGCTTTAATATATATAATAGATGAGCAAGTTCGTGCAATGCACGGGCCTAACATAATACTTTGGTTATCAAAATTTAGGTAAAGTTGTTGTAAGAAGCTGGTGAATAGTGATTGAGAACATTACAATGTTATTACAGTCATTGATTAACTTATGACAAAAATATACTAATTAAAGGTATTTTATGTACTTACTCTAGTATAATTACAAACATGAAATTATAGAAACTAAAATATCTTCTAAAGTTAATGTAAGCTCATTTTATCGTATCTGAAAACTCTAGCATGCCTGATGCATACCTCAGCGACTTGCGAGGTTACAAAGTAGGCTTCAAACATCATCATTAATAAGCAGGTATCTTATCTTTGTAATTCATTTTCTTTCACCTTAAAGTAAATGTAAAAGTCCACACATGTGAAATTAACAAACTGAGTACTTGTAACAAAATGTCAATACAAAAAATAAATAACACTAATATTATAGCAGAAGCTTAAAGATGTTCTCACAACACCCTATAACACTGAAATTATAAATTAACTATTATGAGTTGGTTTCAGAACAAGTTCTCTCTTGTTTTAGTTGAAAATGAGTTGGTTGTTCCTGTATGGGATCCAGGGATATGTAGTGGAGATGTGCAGGCTTTTAGTCTGATTGTCGAGAAGTATGACTTTAGCTTAGAGGAGCCTGAAGCACAAAAGATGAATTTAGTAATTGAGGTAGCATTAGACCTTGGTGTTAACTAGAGAAATAAAACATGCTTTCCTAGTCTTCACTATCATGGAATGAACATGGCATTGTTGGTCGAAAATATCATTTTGTTGCGTAGGATTTCTCTGGCCTGACAGAAGAGAATGCGCCAGTTGCTACACAAAAATAGACTATTGTTTGCCCTTCTGCTTATGTTGTTGGCTGGTAAGAGGTTGCTTTGAGGAAAGGATTAAGCGAAATAAGTATTTCTAGTATTGAAGCTCTAAATTTCATATCATTTGGGCCAAACATCATTTTTGAAACTGCTATTGTAGGCTTTGTAGTTTACAGGAACGTACAACCACTCATTATGTCAGAGCATGATGACATTTCCAGCTCTATGTTACCGTACCCTCCTTATTCTGTTGTAGATGCTTTTCAAGGTGAAAATCTCCTTTCTTATTATCTGGATGCAGAAACATTCATGAAAATAAGATATATTCTGAGGTTCATTAAGTCACTATTAAGGAAGAAAGCAACAGAGGATCACAAACTGACATTATGTTTGTTGTTTGCTGCCAAAGAACAAGTTATAAAGCTACACATCTACATTATTTGGCACCTTGAAAATTCTCCACATATCATTAGAGTACAATGTGGTACTGAGAGCACATCATTCTATGCTAAAATGGTCAAGTTTGTTGATGCATTGTGTGCCAGACTTGGTTTTAATGAGTCTAACTTGGTGGTGTACTTATTGCATTTTGAGAAGGATAAAAGGATCAGTGTCCTTCCCGATCATGTGGTAATCAAGAATGACTTAGTAGCTGGCCACTCAAGACTCAATCACCATAGAGTTTAAGTGCAACATGTATGGGAGCACGGTTTCCACAAACAAACAGGATCTATTAGCTGGTATATTGGTGCACCTGTTAGTTATGCACCTGTACCAAACTCGTGGTTGGTTGATTTTGGTATTAGTAGTTCTGCTAATGACGACGTTGTCAAACTCAGTAAGTTGATGAAGAATGTGTGACTTACTTTTGAACTAGGTGCCAACTCGATTGGCTTAGAATATATGATCGGTTGCATGATTTGTCTCATTGCTTAAATAAATCAAAAGCAAACTTGAATGTTGCCTTCCAGTTGTTTATCGAGCTGAATAAAGAAGAGTACATGAATCAAGAAGAGGGGACTTTTCGTGCTGCTAAAGTCATAAGGGAATTGAGAAATGTTTTTGGTTGGGCAAGTGGTTTATTAGAGTAAGTTCACAATTGACTTTTCCATAATTTATGTTTGCTCTTGGACTAGTCAGATTTCCGTGTCCACATGAAGAGAATTTTATATTGATGAGGGCAGCATTTCAAATGGTTTTGGTTCAAGCATTAACCAAAGAAAGTTGATTCCACACTAGATCAAGATGTCTTTCAACCTCCCTTTGCAAATGAATATTAGTTGTCAAGGTTCTGGAAGGGTATAGTATTTTGAAATACCTAGTGAACAGAAAATATATTGTGATTTTTCATCCATTGCTTGTAAGCTGTCCAACCAAGAGACAGAGCTATGTTGGTGAAGTCCTTTCTACTTCAAAACTGGTGAAACGTGGGAACGTAACGTTTGTCAGAGTGCTTGTGCAGTGGTCAAAATTACCTCTTGGGGATGCAACTTTGGTGTATTACAAGTTCATCAAGGCAGAATTTTCAGATTTTGACTCCTAGATCCTTGAGGACAAGGATCATTTTCAAGGGGTAGAGTATTATGAGTTGGGGTCTATTCAGAATGTAGTCATAATAATTACCACGTGGAGGGTCGAGATTGATCGCGAGTTATTGAGCTTCAAAGGTTGGTATTAGTTAGACTTGTCAACTCAGCCAATTTGATTAAACAGTATATGTAACCGACTAACAGAATAGAAAGGGCATGAATTTGCACAGTATCTTCTTCTCCAAAATCTTTCTCCTTCTATCCAATTTCTTCATTCTAGAACTCTTTTATCTCTTCTTTTTTTCTGCAGATCTATCGAGCAATAGAGCTACTATTTGACTTCTCCATTTTCTATTATTTTCGTTATTAGCTTAGTTTGTAGTTCAATTCAGTTACCAATCTAATCGAAAATCATCTCAAAAAATACTTTGTTATTTCAAATCTGTTCGGGATCATTACATTAACTTGCACAATAGAGACACCGACACACTCTTAAGTAGTAATTGAAACGTAAGAGGAAATGGATTACCTGCATAAGATTAAGCAAGAATTTTTTAGTGAGATAGGCTTGTAAAATAGCACATGCACTTAGGAAAAACAAATGATATCTATGCTCCTACAGCAAAGAGGAATTGTGTAGATGATGATGCATATTTGTACAATACCAAGTTAGAAATGAATACTACATCCCAATTTATATGGTGATGTATGATTGAGGATGAAGTTTAAGAAAGAATTTTTTTTTTTTTGAAGATTGTGGTCTAAAAGTTCTCATCAACAATTATGTGGCTACAAATGATGTCATTTTTTTTAGAAAGAAAAATAAAGTATGACTCATATTTTAGACGGAGGAAGTAAAATATTAACATAGAAGAAGTAGAGAAACATTTTGATCCTTAACCAACAGAGGAAAAATGGCAGAAACCATGTTTACAATAGAAAAAGAATATTCTTAAGATAAGAACTGAATCTAATGAAAGATAACTTGCAAGAACTACAAATTAGAAGCAGCAAGAAGTTTCAATAATATACTTCAAAAAAAAGGAAGAAGAAAAAATAAATAAAGTCTACGGACCTAGATATATGAAAAGAGATGCACAACGCTTATTTGTGATCAGTCCTGCAATCTTCTCTTCAAACATTTAAAATTTTCTTCAGTCTTGCAATCATTTCTCCAGACATAATTTCAACAATTACCTGAAAAGGCACATACAAATTGCACTGGCAGAACAATTTAGAACATAATTACTCAATACTGTAATATGTTTTGATATCCTTCTTTTGGTCCTGATTTTAAAATTAGCGAAAATTGTATATAAGCTTCAAATATCTATGTAAATTCGAGAGGAAACTAAACACACGTCATTTGATAAATAAAATAGTTTTTTTTAATAATATAGTTGTGAAATTTTCTTTCTTGGAAGGATCTTCCACTTGTTCACATAGAAATCCAATGAATGATATCATTCTAGAGATCACAGGTTTGAATGGTAAAAGTAATTTACTCTGTGACTGATATCTTTTTCAATTTATTCAGTGTAAAATATTGATTGAGGTGGCTTAAGACAACACAATCAAGAGGCTTATTTGGAGCAATCCCACAAAAACAAGTTGTGAATGACCTGAAATGAATAATAAATATATTATTTATTCAAGCAAAAAACATATTAATATATTTTTAAGCAAATATATAGAAAGACGTGATAGTGTTCTTCCTACTAAATAAAAAATTATGAATGACAGATTTATACCAATTTACAACTGTTTCTTGCACTACTTTTTTATTTTATAATGTCTTTGTTAATATATAGTAAAAACAAGTTTATACAGAAAATCTGAAACCATCCTCATATTGTACCCTTTCTAACATATAATAGGAGGTCAAGGAAAGAAAAAGCTAGAAATTTTAGTTAGAAGTTATTACTCTAAAAATATAGGTTCTCTGATAACTGTATGTCAAGTCTCAACAAGTCAACAATTTAGCCAAACTTTAAATTCATAAATACTAATTTATACAAACTTTGACTTTCAAAGACTATTGCTCAATCTAATTTTTGAAAAAGAGAGGGAGAAAAAGTAAAAGCACTTAAACACAAATTAAATTAAATATCCACTGGACCTCTAATAGATAGGCAACAACATATTAATAAGTAGAATAAATTCACCATAGCATTTGTCATGTAAGAAGTCTATGCATATATATATGATGGTGAAGTTGCAAGTTGCAGGTTGCAGGTCGCAGGTTGCAGGGTAATAGTTCAGAATAGCATCTTCCATGTAAGAAGTCTATAAATATGTGATAGTGAAAATGCAGGGTGATGGATGAATAAAAAATGAGACAGAAAATCAAGGGTGACATTCGTGAGTGTCTGATCATATTTGTAAGTCGAGACAAACAAACTTTAAAAGTAAGACTATTTTATTTTTTTCAAGCATTTACAAGCTTCTATGTCAATAACTGAGTGTATTTAAACTTGTAAGGATGATAACATCAACGGCTAGCTGAAGGAAGAGAGTAAAGGAAAAAATGAGAAAAAGAAATTCAGATGTATCATTATGAAGTACAACTCGCATACCATCAATTCCAAGCTAATATCTGTTAAAAAATATGCATTTTTACAATATTTCACCAACAAAGTTTAACACACATAATACCGCAACTGATGTTCACGTCTAGCATGCATAAATTGATCCATATAAGGCAAACTTGATTTCACATTCTAGAATAGACTCAGTAAAACAAAGTAGGAGTTCTTCATACAATCAACTGATACCCGAACATAATATAATGAAGCAAATCAAAGGCATGAACTCTTCACCAGAGTTCTATGTAAGAGTTTGTAGTCATGCACTTGTAACTCTTTATCCCTATCTAGTAAGGGTTAGTTTTTACGTGATACAGCAATCAACATGTTTTTCTTAGTTAATAACAATATTTGTATTTTTATACATTTTAGGTCATTTTTACAAAATTACTCACAAGCTCGTAAAGATCAGTTCAAACAGAGTTGTTGACTCTGATATGACAGGAACTCGATAGTAGATATCTCACGTTTCCACCTTGTATATTAATCATCTAAACTCATTTAATAATCTTTACTCTCATAACCATTTACTTTTTAACAGTTTAGTCTCTCCGGAAACATAAAATCACTCACTCTAGTCACTAAGTATGACAATGAAGTTTTATCTTTCCGCAACCTTTTACTGACATAGAAAGCCATTTGAGTAATAATTTATTTCCACATTATTGGTTGAACATCTAAAATAATAGTGCTTCCTTAAAAGAACTTGCGTTGGTCCATTGAAAATCTTAGTAGCTGGTTGGCTACCAGAACCCTCACCTTGTAATTCCATTTCTCTCTATGCTCAATTAGAGAATAATATTTGTCAATCATTTTTGTGAAATTTCATCAAACTTGTGATACAACTGCTATAACACTTTAGGAGAAATCTAACGAATCAAGCTCTTTTTCTGGTCTTATGAGGGACAAGTTAATAATAAACACGATGTACCTGCAAACTAGGATAGAGGTTCAACGAAACATGTCTTGTTGATTCTTTCTTTAAGCTGCAAATGACTGAGAAGGAAGTGGAATAATATGTTAATGTAACACCTCGAAACTTAAAAAGTCAAAAAGGAAAGAAAATACATAAATTTGACTGAAGTAAGTTTCTACGAGTCCAACCTACAGACCGTAGGAAGTCCTACGGGCCGTAGAAAGGGAGTCGTAGACTTGGAGATGAATTTTTGAAAAAATTAAGTGTCTAAAGTTTGACCTATGGATGAACAAGACGAACCGTAGGATGGTTGACGGATCGTAGAATGAACTCGTAGGATTGATCTAGAGATCTGATTTAGGATGTCAATTATGCAGAAGGTTTTGACGGGTCGTCATTTGTTCTATGGACCGTCGAAAGTTTTCATAGAAAAATTCTAGACTTAGTGAAATTCTGGAGTGAAACTTGGGTTTTATGAATGAGGTCTACAGACTGTAGAATGGTCTTGTGGGAAATGATTGAATATTTGGATTTTTGAAGTTAATTCTACGGTTGACCGTAAAGTTCCTACGAGCCGTAGGTCACAAGCATAGGGTCGTCCGACAATTATTTTTAAAGGATATTTGGGTATTTTTCCTATGAATTTAATGCCTACACTACGTCGTTTTGACCCTAATTCTAAGTTTTATAGCTACCCTTCACCCTTAGAAATCTCCCCAACTCTCTCATTCTCTCAAATTCCCTAAATCCATCCAAGTCTCTCCTAAAGTCAAGAAGAAGAAGATAGGGTTTCAAGTCAAGTTTTCAATTCCTCCATTGCTTTTGGCTTTGATCCTAAAAGTATGTAGGGATTCATCAATGAGTTTCATTCACCCATTGAGTCCCAAGGTTTTCTCCAATGCCCCAATTCAATTTCAATCAAATTGGTTAGGTTTTCATTGAATTTTTTATGGGTTCTATTTATGTTGATTCAGCTTGAAGTTAATCTTATTATGATTGGTTTAACTCAATTACAGGCTTTCCAATTGAAATTACATGAACCCATTAATTGATCATGATTTTCACTATAAACGCCAATTTACATGAATTTATGAAGAAGCTTGAATCTATGAATATGTTTTATGAAATTATGCACAATTTA
This sequence comes from Solanum etuberosum, assembly GCA_029582245.1. NCBI lineage: Eukaryota > Viridiplantae > Streptophyta > Magnoliopsida > Solanales > Solanaceae > Solanum > Solanum etuberosum. Next base: position 1,765 of record JAJONR010005904.1, on the reverse strand, counting down.
TGAAAATAAAGGTTTTATGATCTAGGTTGCTTTAAGATAAGTATCAATAAATTGTGAAAGATTTTCTCCCATATTAAGGGATCATGGCTTGGTGAAAGGTTTTCTCACTTATACTTGATTCAAGATTTAATGAGCTACTCTATGATGTTTAAGCTTGGATCAGTATTTTAATTATAATTTTCCATGTATGATGATAATTTTATGAAAATGACTATTCCGTTGGGATTTAACTTAGCATCAAGAGAACTTTGAGGTGGAGACTCAAATAGAGTAGTCTTTAGTAGCAATCTCTAATTTCAAACTACGTGCCCGTAGGTTTGCCTTAAATAGCCTAGCTAGTGGATCCACATATAGCACATGATATGATAGGAGTTCTACCTTGGCAAGTAGACTAGCCCTTCTCGGTGTGGGAGTTATATCGAATTCCATGTTATGGCTCACATGGTCTATTGTCGATTAAAGCTAAAATCCCACAAAATGAATTAAGTTACTTACAAGTATTTTATGAAGCTTCCTTTATGATTTTAAGATGTATTGACCATGTTCATGATTTACGATTCTTCTTCTTAAATGATTTTACTATGTTAGTTTGGTCATGCATATCATGTTTTCGATTATGTCCTCTTATGATCATGTTTCATGTTTTATTACATTTACCTCATACTTAGCACATTCCATGTACTAATGCATACTTGTGCCTACATTTTTTCACTAATGTTGGGCGTGGTGATTCCTCTCCCCCCCTTCGTGGCTAGTAGATTACATTGTAGGTTTGAAGACTTGGTGAGTCCTTACACTCTGAGGACGATGTCTCCTTTATTGCTTTCATATGTCTTTACCTTTCGAATTTTGTATGTGGTGTACGAGTTACGTTCCGACCACTTCTTTGATGTAATAGATGACTTGTTATGACTATGTTAGACTTCCGCTTTTAAATGTCAAGCTCTTTACTTCTTATGAGATTTCTTTTTTTCTCTATTACATTGTGTATATGCATGTCAATTAGCTTGTGTATGCCTCTCGGGGTCTCATACGCCATGCCACATCTAGGGTGTACTTTAGATCGTGACAGTTAAATAAATTAAAGAAACATCACAAAATGTAGGATATAGAAAGCTCGGTTTAAAAAATAAAGCAAGTTCATTCTTTGTTAGCTGATAATAATAGCAGTTCGTAATGACAATTGAAGTACTCCAGAAATAACTTGCAATCATAAATATGCCCATCTCACGTTGATTAATCTGAACAATTTATATTTCTTCAAATAATCTAAATAAAAAGAAACACTTTGTTTCAATAAGAAAAAAAAAATTAGCAGGAATTATAACCCAAACTCTGGATTTGACCTTGATTTATTTACCTTTCTTACAATTGCATTATTTATTTTTCTAACCAAGGTAGGACTATCATTCAATTTTCTCTTTGTTTTACAGAGTCTTACACTTATTCATTTCATTTCTACTCTCTTATTAGAGAGTGTGGAAAGATTTCAAGGTCTGTCGGCGGTGCACCCCTCAGGGGGATCCCCCGAAAGATGGTGAACTATGCCTGAGCGGGGCGAAGCCAGAGGAAACTCTGGTGGAGGCCCGCAGCGATACTGACGTGCAAATCGTTCGTCTGACTTGGGTATAGGGGCGAAAGACTAATCGAACCGTCTAGTAGCTGGTTCCCTCTGAAGTTTCCCTCAGGATAGCTGGAGCTCGCGTGCGAGTTCTATCGGGTAAAGCCAATGATTAGAGGCCTCGGGGGCGCAACGCCCTCGACC
>JAJONR010005903.1:0-50782 GCA_029582245.1 Solanum etuberosum | reverse complement strand
GCAAGGCCCCTGTCAACAGATCTATAAAAGAAACAGCTACTCTCAAGAGTTCATATAAAGAAATAGCCAACTAGCACAAAAGTCCTGATTGGGCCGTCGAGGCCACCATGATCTCTATACAAAAACTGAAAGCAGGTATATATCAAGACAATACATCAAACATCTAACAAGCTTCAGCAGACCAACAAACTAGGCCTCCATGGCCATAACGTAGCTATACACCCCACCCACTAGTCTGCAAGCCTCTAAGAGTGGTAAAGATTGGCGGGACAGGGCCCCAGCCTACCCATAAAAATATATACGACAAAAGCTAACAAACCTCTCAACTCTGGCAGCTCCGGAGGAAAGGGGCTAGCAAACCAGATAGAAGTCAATCCTGCGTCTGAGGAGGTCTACTGGGTCATCTGTCGGTACCTGCATGCATGAATGCAGCGCCCCCAGGCAATGCGGCGTCAGTACGAAATAATGTACCGAGTATGAAAGGCTATAGACTAAATGAGCAAGTATCATAATATATCAAAAGCAATCAGGTAAGGAAATCAAAATTTAGATAAGCATGCTAACCCACTACTGAATCGAAATATACAAACAAATTATCAACTAACAACCTAACCAAGCCCCCATAAGCTCGGCAGGTACAAAAAACACACCACCTACCTAGGCCCCCGTAAGCCCAGAAGGTGCCAAATCAACCTACGTACCCCTATCAGTAGCCCCTTGTCTTTGTAAGAAGTCACATAGCCTTGGCAACGATATTGCCCCGTAGGCAGCGCATAGCCCTCTTAGGCAACATCATAGCTCTATGGGCTGCACATAGCCCTCTTTTGCATCAACATAGCCCCGTAGTCAACACATAACACTCTTAGGCAGTAACATAGTCCTCTTAGACAACATCATACCCCTCGTAGGCAACAACAAGGCCCTGTAGGCAGCACATAGCCTTATTAGGCATCAATATAGCCCTGTAGGAAGAACATAGCCCTTCTAGGCATAGGTCACATTTCTGCAGCTAACCACAATAGCCCCAAGGGCAACAATAACAATCCAATAGGCTAAAAGCAAGAAATTTAGCTATAAGCAACCTATACGAATAGCCTCTAAGTCGTGTCCGACATAGGGATGCTACTAACTGAATAAGAATCCCAACAAGGGAGAATTATATCCACTCAGGCAACCAACAATCAACACTAACGGCTACAAGTATAACAACAATAACAACCCAATTAAATTGCTCCTAAGCTTTAAGGAAACATACCGTAAGAAGGGAATAGCCTTAACATACCTTTTTCGCTGAATTCACGTGGCCTAACGAATTTTACTCACAGCCCCCCTCACTACTAGAACAAGGTAGGACCATAATCAACCCACGAAAATAGAAGATACCATGATAATCCGATAAAAGATGTGTATTTCCGTCGCAAATTGCTATTTGCGGCTTATCAAAACTAGAGTCGATGAAAGAAGCGTCTTACCTTGATATTAAGTTCGTAATACACCTCAAAATCTTAAAGTATGTCCAAACCCTTGCTGTCCCAACACCAAAGTATGATATGCTATGAAATTGATAAAATAAATTATACCATGATGAAGAGCTCAACCCGTAGAACAACTTTCGTCAAGGACTTAAGTCGAGAAAATATATAATTTGGTTAATCTTAGAAGTGGATTTTCTAAATTTTCTGGTTATTTACTGAAAAAATGAAGAAAAGTCGAAGAAGAAGATATATAAAGAGTTCCACCGACCTAGGGGACCCACCTCACGTGCCTGCTTGTGCAGTCTCACAAAAATATGAATATCTCTCTATTATGAAGTCGTATAAATGAACGGTTCGATGCATTGGAAAATAGACTCGTAGACCTTCGATTTGCTGTGTTGTAGGCCCCATAAATGTTTATAGATTGGGAGAAAACCTCTAAGACATTTGACCTAAATTTCAGAGAAATAATTTAAAAGGAACTTACGATAACTTTAGCCAACTTTTATTCACTAACTTTTATTTTGCAACTTACCTAACTTAAAAACTTGAGATACAACCCTTTAACACTTAAAATATGACATACCACATCATTCTTAATTCATTACTCACCCTCTTTGTTTTTCCAAGAAGGTACGAGTTAAATTAGAGTTCTGAAAAGTTGAGGTGTTACACGCGGAGTCACTTGGCGAGCTTGATTTAGCTCGCCAAATGGTCTACTGTGCAAGATTCCCAACCCAAAGTCCAATCCTCAAGGAACATCCTACGACAACCGATTTCAGGTACAATTCTATGCAATTCAAGCCTACTCACAATGATTATCAATGCCAGGTTACTCAGACTAAAAGAATTCAATACACCACTCCCCAGCAACGGTGCCATTTTTGATGACGCTCGCTACACTTCTTTGGATTCAAAATTTAGGCGGTCTCTAACAATTATAAACTCAACGATGAGTTAGAGTGTATCCCACAAGGTGTGATACGGTAAAGAATTCAATTATAATATAAAAAAATGTTCTAATGTTTTGTAGGAGTACAAAACTACGCCACATAAAATAAATCAATACATTTAGTTATCAATATCAAATGGGGGGAATTAGTAATCAATTGTGAAAAAGGAACATTTAACACGAGAGTTAAACGACTAGAGAGAAGACCTTAGGAATGTGGTCAATCAAATGCTAATTTCGCTTAATGGGTAATTACTAATTGCTTTAAGTTGTTGAATTGCAATGGTTAGGCCAGATTTTGAATACAATAGTTCATCTTCAATAATTCTAATCTTATTTCTATCTCATAATATTAGTTCATAAAATCTCCTTTCGGTCTCATTTATGGGAGTTACAATTCAACCCATTACCTTCCTTTTACAACTAGATTCAGCTAGATTGCAAACATTGAACTTATTACTGACACATATTGGTCTCTTTCAAGAACAATTTGAGATCTAAGCTAAGATAAAGTTGACCACTTTAATTGCTAAATTAATAAATGATAACAGCTCAAATCCAAGCAAAACAAGATACCCTCTAAATTAAATAAACATCCAACCCAATAATCACACTCCTATATATTGGGGTTTTAGCCACCCATCACAAAAACTACAGTGTAATAAAATTAAGCAATTATTATGAACACCCACTTTCATTTCACTCTCCTATTATCAATTACGAGAGCAATATTCAAAACCACACATTAAGATCAATACTCAATAGTTTCTCTCTCTAAGATTTCTAATAGAAAAAACATGATATATATAATTTCTCTATCTTCCACACTACTTATACTTTTCAACAAGATACTTCTGCATTATATTCAACGACATTTGTCTGGCTCACCGAATTCACTCAACTAATCACCATTTAAATTGTTCAGTTAACATTTTTATGGCTTCAAGATTCAGGTGTTTGAACTCGATTAGGTGAGATGAATGTACTCCGACCTTTATGATCGGTGCATCTCCTAGTGTCACCTTGTACACCTAAGATAGCCTTCTATTTTGTTCTTCAGTCTGTCACATTTGGCGACACGATTGGGTTTGATAACACTCAAATCACCCTCTAAAACCAATTAAAAGAGTGAGCAATCGTAGTTAGTAAAAAACCCAACAAAGATTCTGAGTCAAGTCCCACAGGGAATGGTATATCGTAGAGAACTTATTATTAAGAAATTTAGACTTTAAATCAGCTCATTTGTAATAGTAAGAACAATTGGGTTGATGGTACCACTAACTTAACATAAAGATTTGATTATCAGTTGTCGCAATTAAACTAAAGTATTGATAAAATGAAGAATTAACAATTAATCTAGGGGTGTGGGGCTTAGAAATCAATACCACATTGTGGTAATTGTACTGCTCTATAGTGATTAACATTCATGAATAGGCTAAGTCATCTTCATTGACGCTAATCATTTTTCGATCTCAAAGTATCTATGCTTAGAATATATTTTCGGTCTCATCTAAATGTCAATCACAAAAAATTCAATACCTTACTGTATTCTCTTGTTCAAGAATAGGAGAAATAGACCCAAACAATAACCTCTCTTTCGAGTAAGCTACAAACAACAAACATATATTGCCAGTATTAAACTAATTACCCACTCCAATTTATCTCTTCAGAGCATCAACCAGAGATTGGAAGTAGGAATTAAGTTTGCAACCTTAACCCATAAGTTAACATTAAGGTAATTATACCAAATTAATGCATGAACAGAACAAAACAAAGAATAGCACAATACCCACTACATTAAATCAACACTCAACCCCACTGATAACCCTTAGATCTTGTGGTTTTAGCCACCCATCACAAAAATAAAGAAATTATACCTTTCATGAAAGCAACCATGGATAACTTGAAATCAAGCAATTAAGAGTAAATCCAAATTGGATTCAACATCAATTTATCAATTTCAAACTCCATGATGTAAAACCCAAATATCTAGAAAAGTGTTTCTTCAAGGTAAAGGGTTCTTCAAAACTCAATTTCTGATTCTCTCTCTAAATTAACATCTTAAATCAGCATAACAAAAAATTATATCCTTTGGACTATTGATACTTTTCAAAAAATTTGCCTCAAATCCACTTCATAACCAAATCGGCAACATTAGTCGAACTCGCCAAACTTACTTGGTGAATCGCCCTTGACTTTTCAGCTCTCGTTGTGATGCTCTAGGCTTCAGGTGTTTTAACCTCAGTAGGTAAACTCACTTGAGTCAGCCTTTCACGTTGGGTGAATTACTGGAAACCACCTTGGTTCGCCTTTCAAGCATTAAATGTTTGCACTGCACACTTTCACTTTAGGCGATGTGCGTAAGGATCACCGTTCTCATTCAACGCATCGCCGACACTACTTGAGTCCACCGACCTTCTATGATTAGAACAAGTGCTATGAACTATCAACTTAAATGAGGTCGCGCTCAGTTGGCGATTAGCCTTTTATAGTAGTCGATCAACAATGTTTACTTTTCACTTCTTTTTGTATATTTTGCAATTCTTTAACACTTTAGTCCTTGCCTTGTCCAATCACCTTCATAGCTGAAAATCATAAATATTGAATTAGAATAGGACAAAGTTAGGCATTGAGGACACTAACTATTGAGCTAAATGGACCTTAAAGGAGTGCAAATCTATCACTTATTCGGGTTCAACTTGAGTAATTTGGTCGATCGTCTTTGCGACCTTACTCCGCCCAATGAATTTAGCACTTGAGCTCCAAACACTGTCTATTTCGATGATCTTCAACATTTTGGGTGATTCACTCTTTAGATTAGGCCCCCCTTAGATTGAAAATTTCTACTCCTTTCGATGTTTTTGGCCTTTCTTTCAAGTATTCATCCTAGCTTTGTCCCTTAACCTTCATAGATGCAAATCGTCAAAATATTATTAGAATATGACATAATTAGGCAATGAGGACTCTAATTGTTGAACTAAATAACACTAAAATGGGTGTAACTCTACCAGTGATCAACACCCCCATCCTAAAGTTTTGCTTTTGTTCCAGTAAATGAAGAACACAATTAGTTCAACACGTTTTTCTAAAAATGCTCTCCAAGAGAGCTACTGTGCAATTGCCATTTGGAGATTACTCTCAATAAGCTGCGACACTCCATCATGATTAAAAAGGTTCAGATGATGGCTAGTTGATATCAAACCAAGTTCAAGCTCACTATATCTTCTTCTATAACTCTCGAACATATTTCAACAAATGCATTCAAGTTTCCTCAAATCAAGAATGATTTCATGCTCTCATAGAGCAAATCAATAAAGATGTTACGAATCATTATAACTCTCACTCTCCCAAAAAAGAAGTACATGCAAGTTTCATCCAATATGTTTGCCCTTATTTTCTACTCATTACACAAGCTAGTTCATGCAATATCTCAAGGGTCTTTAAGGCCTGTAATGTGGATGAGGGTCAACGTATGGTCCATTTGACTTAGTGACTTCACCTTTTCAGAGAATTGTTGCAATAATCTTCAACTCTTCTCAAGTTCATTGCATTTTTTAAATTGGAGAACTCAATCTTTGATTTGTCAATCATTTTTTGGAAACCCCTTTTTATTTATCAAAACATTCTTTTTCATTTCAAATTCAAAAACGTTGTTCATCACAATATCTTTTTTTTATAAGGAGGGGTTCCTTCTTTTTTTAACACACTTCGAAGATGAGTCTCATTTCATCATTCTTTGTATTTAACTTGGCTTTCCTTCTTCCTTCTTTTCCACACCCCTAACTTAGACGTTTTTCCTAAGTTCGCTATTTAAACAAACCAATGCTTCGAAAATGATTTTGGGTAAGAAGTTATGGGCAATTTCGCTCAAGAGGTTTTAATAGTTCGTCAACAAATTGTTTAGGCTCAACATGTGCCAAAATGGGTTCACACCCTAAAAATGTAGTCACAAGATGGATATGAACGTTCGGGTTCCGTCTCAAAAAAAATTCCCAAGATTTTTCCTTACATTCACCAAAGATAGGTAATTTGACTAACAAGGTTAATTCTAGGATTCAGAAGCATGTTTCCAAGTAAGACTTGACCACATATGGAACTTCAAATGAAAAAAATTGGCACAACCCCCTAGATCAAAAGCTTACGTGCGATGTTCATTATAAGGCTCACATTAAAATGAAGCTAGTCAACAAAAGATTAAAAAGATAATTGAGAAGTGCAACCATCTCGATTTCTTCATTCAACAAAAACACTAAACACCATGCTCATCATGAGTACTATTAAAGACATCGATATTGAACACAATCGATCCTCGAATTATTATAAATGAAAACTCAAGCATTTCAAGATTTCCACAATTCATGAGGAAATTTAAGATGGAAAGAGACAAAATGACCCAAAACCAATAAAGCTAGTATAGTAAAACTAAACAAAATAAAATCAAAATCAAAAGGGGAATATTAGCACAAGGACCCTCACCCGTGATAACACTCAAATTACTCTCCAAAACTAATGAAAACAGTAACAGATTTGCCAGCAATTGAAGAGATAAATAACTTATAGCTAGAAGCTTGAATCTAAACACAACAATACACAATTGACAAATTAAGAAAACATTTCGGTAACACAAACAAAGCTTTGGGCAATGAACAAATCAAGCAAGGCAAATCTCGTATTGTGAAATTTCGCGGTTCAACTCTCACTCAAAGATCCATTGCAATCTCAATACATATTTATTCACTCATGGGTAGGATAGGTCATCATAAGTCAATCCTAATCTTTTTTTGGTCTCAAAGTATTATTTCATGGCATCTCCTTTCGGTCTTAATCATGTAATTCAACAAAACAGCCTAATACCTTAAATTTTGCCTCTCTTTCAAGAAAAGTTTGCACTAAACAATGAAAAAATAAATTCTCTCCTTTCGGCCTCAAATTGAAGAATTAAAGCAAAAATGCGATTATATATATAATTCTCCACTTTTCAAATTCTATTGTCAAGCAACCCACAAATATCAGATGGTATAATGAAAAAAATAGTCTAAACACATAAATTCAAACATGAAAATTAGATTAAACCCAATTAATAAATTTTAAGCATGGAATCAGATACAAAAGCAATAGGATGAGAGATCAAAGACCAAAAGGAATTGCCTATCTCTAGCACAAAACACCATCCTTAATTAGCAACTACACCCACAATTCATACAACTCATAACAAGGAAATGTAGAAGGGTAAATGGAATTTACTAAGATAGAACACAATCTCCAAATCCACAAATGAAATGTAAGGCAACTTGCCTTTAAAGTCTCAACCCAAACTTAAAATCTAAAAAATAATCTTCAAGCTAAGCTATGTGATGAAGAACTATCCTCATAATCTGATATGAAATGTTGCATAAGTGAACAATGAGTGCTCATGAGTGTTAAAAGGGTTTTGGGAATCAAATTTGCGAAATTCCCAAACCGTACAAGCGCAAGTCATTTTAACCTTTGCAATCGTGACAACTTATCATGTGATCGCGATGAGGAGTGTCACTGGGTCATGCGAAGGTGACCTCTTACCATGCAATCGTGAGATCCAAATAGCTTGTGCAACGCGTTCGCAACCTCTGAGCATGCAATCAAGAGATCCAAAGATCTTGTGCAACGCGATCGCGACCTCTGCATTATGCGGTTGGGATGAGTAATTCTCTGCAAGTTCTACTTTCTTCCAATTTGACCTCTTCTTGCTCCACTTACACTTGGTTTCTTAAAACATCTTTTAAATCTATACTCCATTACATTTTCGTGCAAATATGAAGAAAACAACATTAACAACACCGAGCATAAACAAAATCAAGCTAAAATAACTCAGAGTAGAGCCTCCAATGAGTGGAAATTCACAACTAATAAACACCCCCAACTTAGAAACATTGTTTGTCCTCAAGTAAAGAAAACTAAAAACTGAATAGGCTCTTATTCTAGCACATACAACACATCAATTTCACCATAACCACTTAAGCACAATGGTAAAGGCTTTGGCTTGTACTAAGAAATAGTCCACTTGCAAAATTTTCACAAACTCAATCCCCTCATTCTCATGGCACACTTTCAAGAATTAAGAATCATTAAGTGAAAATAACTAAAACCTAAGAAGTGACTCATTTCATTAGTTCTTTGTGATGCTCACTTGACTTAATTTGTAGTCATCAAAATCACAACTTTATCAACTTAAACGCCCTCACAAACAACGAAATATCCCAACATACTCACAAAGTATTTACAAGACGAGGGACAAATATGCAAACACTCAAACTCACAACAAAACAACTCATGAAAACAAATGACATACCATAGGCTTGCCCATATTTTCAATCAATATTGACTAAACTTCATTAAGTTGGAATTATCAAAGGTCTTCGTTACGCTTGTATTGTAGGCTTGGGAAAGGTTAGGATAAAATTTGGGTAAAAGTGATTATCACAATCCAAAGTATACCGTAAGCGTAACATGGTGTATAGGACTCCGAGAGGCCCTACACTAGCAATTTATCATACATCAAACAAGATAATAGAATTGTAAAGAATTCAAAAGATAGTCATATATACTTAAAAGTTTGACAAAAGCAAAAATCTAACATAATTCTCAAAGACATTTAGTACTTCATAAGGAAAGTGATTGGGACATAACACATACATCACATATATGTATGAAATTGAAATGACATAAAGAAATAAAAGAGTCTCGGTCCTCAGAACATGATGACTCACCAATCTTTAAAAGCTCTAAAGTACCAACTAGCCACAAGTTTGTGGAATAGGACCGTTGGACCCTACATTAGTGAAACAATGTAGGAACAAGTATGCATTAGTACATGGAATGTACTAAGTATGATAGAAATGCATAAGAGTTAATAAATCATGCTAAAAGGGAATTTACATGAGATGCAACAGCCAAGCTATATCATCAAATAACATGTTAGAAATCATAAGTCATTATCATGGTCAATGCAAGCTGAAAATCTTTAAAACAGATGTGAATAGTCATTAATCATATTCATCTTATTATCCATGGAAAGACACAATTAAGTATCCAATCCAAGCTAGAGTTCATTTAGAATAGCTCTTACTCTTGATTCAAAGTTTAGTTGAGAAAAGTTTTAAACCCTATAAATCCTTCATGTGAGAATAAACTTTCACAACAATGAAATTGATGCTTTAATATCAAAGCAACCTTAAATCATTCATATCAATTCAATAGAAAGAATACGTATCTCTTCATAAATTCATAATTCATAGTTTATAAACTAAATCATATGCTTATACTATAAAATTCATTGGGCATGCATGGGTTGATATAAATTTAAGTCCCAATGATGTAAATACTTCAATTAATGCATAAGTTTATTGAAATAAATCAATTTGATCAAGATTGAAAAGAATCCATGAACATTAAATAAAACTCTAACTTTGATAAGGTAATCAAGCTTTATAAAATTTGAGAATTTAAGAATCCTACGGAGGAAAGGACTCCGTGGGTGAATATTTACATACCTTGATATTAAAACCCAAAGAAAAATGGTGATTTTGGAGATTTGAATGGAACCCTAGCACTTCCTCTTCTTCCTTATACTTGAGAGAATTTGGGAGGATGAATTTGGTCTAATTTTGGGTATTTACGAGAATGAGTTCAAATGGATAAATTGGGGGCTTAAAACATTTATGTAGGGTCTAGGGTATAAGGTAAAACCATGAAGTATCAAGTTAAAACAATTAGTAAAATACCCAAATGACCTTTAAAAATATCTATCGAACCTTATCTATTGTTTGGACCTACGATGCGTAGGTTCTTCTTCGGTTCGTAATGGTCAACCGTAGATAGGTTACTCAGACCCTTAATTCAACCCTCTTTTGGTAGAACTCATGGACGGTTCGTTCGTCATCCTACGATCCATACATGCCAACCATAGAAACAAACTTTTGACACTCAAAATTTCAATTAGTCTGAGACTCACCTACGAGACCTATCTACGACTCATGCAAAGGTTAACTGACCGACCTGGTGAACTACAAAAAGGACAATGGAATGTGACTTTTGAAAAATTATTTTAGCACTACCTATGGTTTGCATCTATAGTTCATGGATGGGACCCATAGACTCAGACACCAGCCCAAAACAACATTTTCCTTATTTTCCAAATCCGAGGTGTTACAATATCTCCCCCTTGGGAACTTTCATCCCCGAATGGAACTGAAGACATCATAAGGAGGGTAGGAAGAATATTTAATAGTCCAACATAAATGCACATATCCGAGAATAAAAAAAAATTGACTCCAAGATAAAGCATATCAAAAACATTATTTCATGAGTCATGTATGTAACTCATACTCAAATACGCATAAACATGGAGAAATAAATAAAGTTAACTCATTTTATCAAAAGAAAGTTTTCATGATCATGCATGCATTAAGAAATTTGGGAATAACTAAGACACATGAAACCAAAAAGGTGAACCATGAGGAACTAAATACCTCAAACTAGAGTAGGGACATCGGGAAAGAGGTGTGGATAACAGGAAATCATATCGGCCTCAGCCTCCATAGTAGCAACCTCAACTAACTGATTCCTCCAAAGAACTTTCACGGAAGCAACTTTGTTGTTTTTCAACTTCCGGACTTGATGGTCTAAAAGCTCAACTGAAACTTCTTCGTAAGAAAGACTATCCTTTATACCAAGGCTCCCCAATGGTACTATATATGTCGGATCACCAACACATTTCTTCAACAAAGAGACATGGAAAATTTGATGCACGAATTCTAAGTCATTAGGCAAATCAAGTTCATAAGCAACTTTACTAATATGCTTTAAAATCTGATACAGGCCCACATAACGGGGACTAAGCTTCCCTTTCTTTCCAAATCTCATTACACGCTTCATGGGTGACATTTTAAAATACACCCAATCATGTATATCAAATTCAAGATCTCTTCTTCTAACATCAGCATAGGACTTTTGTCGACTTTGAGCCATTCTCAACCTTTCTCTAATAAGTCGAACTTTCTCCATAGCCTCATGTACCAACTTGGAACCTATCAAATCAACCTCTTAAATATCAAACCAACCTATAAGATGTCTACACCTCCAACTATAAAAAGCCTCAAATTGAGCCATACCAAATCTTGAATGATCGTTATTATTATACACAAACTCAATAAAAGGCAAATGATCATCCCAATTACCATTGAAGTCAATCACACAAGATCTCAACATATCTTCCAATGGTTTGATGGTACACTTTTCTTTCCCATAGGCTTGAGGATGAAATGTCGTACTAAGCTTAACACGAGTACCAAGCCCTTTTTGGAAAGATTTCCATAACTACGAAGTGAATTGGGTACCACGATCGGATATAAAGGATAGGGTCACTCCATGAAACCTAACCATCCCCCTTAGATACAACATAGCATATTCTTCCGCCAAATAAAAGAACTTGATGTGGATGAAATTAGCCAATTTCATCATACGATCTGCTATAACACAAATTGAGTCATGTTTACACCGGGTGCAGGGTAAACCAATAATGAAGTCCATATTCAAATCTTCCCATTTCAAATTAGGAATACTAATATCTTAGGACAAAACCGACCGAATTTTGATGCTCGACTTTCACTTGTTGACAATTAGGACACTTCGCCAGTAAATTCCATAACATCCTTCTTCATCTCATTCAACCAATAGACCTCCCGCAAGTCATAGTACATCTTGGTGGCTCTTGGGTAAGCAAAATATCAAGATCTATGGGCTTCAGATAGATTTTCTCTTTGAAGTCATTGACATTGGGAACACAAAAGCGACCTTGACATCGAAGAACACCATCTCCGCCTTGGGAAAATGCCTCAACATACTTTTTATGTACCACTTTCTTCAACTCAATATGAATTCGATCAAGACCTTGATTTTCTTTTACATCCGACACAAAAGATGATTTTGTACCATTATGAGCCATAACACCACCTTTGGTTGAGTAAACCAACCAAACACCTAATCGGGCCAATCTGTTGTCATGACCATAGTTAGATTTTAAGAGTAACATGACGTATAGGACCTGGGAGGCCCTACACAAGCCACTTAGAATACATAAACATGATAATAAAAAATTAAGAGATTTTTAAAGAGAATTCATATCATAAAGAGTTTGATAAAAATGAAGCGGAAGTCTACATAGTCTCAAAAGCCACACAGTGACAGAGACGTAACCCTGACATCACATAATTTTTTTAAAAGTAAACCCTGAAAGTAATAAAAGGTTCGGTCCTTGGAACATGAGGACTCTCCACAACTCAATTTAATAAAAATGACTTCTAGCCACAGGAATGGGGAATTGGAGCATCAGACCCTACATTTGAAAAACAATGTTGGCAAGAGTATGTGTTAGTACAACAATGTACAAAATATGATAGCAATGCATAGACTTAAAAAATCATGCTAAAAAGACCTTTTCATGATATCCAATGACCAAGCTAAAACATGAGATAAAAGAAATACAAAACACAAGTCATTAAACATGGTCACACAAGCTAACATCTTTAAAACATTTGTGAGTTACTTCTAGAAGTAACCTTAGTTCATTATTATTGTTGTTGTGGGAAATTTTCCTTAGCCGACATAGAGACCATGTGAGCTATAACATGGAATCTGGTGTCTACGCCACACTGAAAAGGGGCGTCCTAGTTGCCAAGGTAAGACCAGAAACTTCTAGCGAACGTGGATCCACTAGCTAATGTTTATATAAAAAAACCTATGATGGCACATAGTTTCTGTGACACGGGTAACCACCACTTGTCCACTCGGTATTAAGCATAATTAATATGGAATATTCATCAACCATATTTATCTTATCTTTAAGGGACATTGGTATTCACCTCTTGTCTTTTACTATGGGGACATGTGTAATCGCCGCTTGTCTTACCATTAAATATCTCCTAAATCTTGATTAAAAAATAGTTGAGAAAACCTTTCAACTATTAAGAATCCTTATGTGAGAAAAACCTTTCACATTCATGTTTTGAGTAGTATGTGTGAAATCCTTTCACAACTACAAAAACAACAACATATATGCTTAACTCTCAAAGCAATCTTAAATCATTTTCATCACTTTCATAAAGAAAATGCATATCTTCATAAACTCATCTTTCATAGTTCAAAACCCACATTATATAATCATAGCTTACAAAACATGGGGTATGTATGGGGTTCATGGGGATTCATCTTAAAATCATAGAATTATCTCAATTCATGCATAATAGTTCATAAAATAATCAATTGACTCAACATTGAATAGAACCCGTGATATAGAAGAAAGCCCTAACTTCAATTGAGATTTCTAACTTTCTATATTGGAGAATTTAGGAACTCTATGGAGGAAAGCGCTCCATAGAAGAAGATTATCATATATTTATACTAAGAGCTTAAAATCAATGATGAAATTAAAGACTTGACTTTAAACCCTAGGCTTCTTCTTCAAGCTTCTAGAGAGAGAATATTTGGGAAGATGAACTTGTTCTTCTTTTAGGAATTTGAGAGAATGAACTGAATTAAGAGATTTTGGGGGTAAAAAAGTTTATATAGGGTCTCTAATCGAAGGTAAAAAGGCATAGAATTAGGTTAGAGTAATTAAAAAAAGACACAAAAGCCCTTTTAAAAAAATAACTACCGACCTCACCAAAGGCCAGACCTACGTTCTGTTGGTCACACCACGAACCGTCCTGGTTGTTCGTGGGTGAGATCAGAGACCAGTGGATTTTGACACCCATCGACGAACCCATGTATGGTTCGTGGGTCCAGCTACGGGCCGTACATCTCAACCATGTGTCTCAACTTTTGATCCTGAATGTTCTCTAAGTTTGGAACTCACCTACGAGACCTACCTATGACTCGTGCATGGGACGATGGATCATCCTGGTGAACCGTATGAAAACTACTAAGACTTGAAATTTTTTGGAAACTCTAGGACTGATCAACCACGAGTCTACCTACGGACCATGTATCAAACCACGATCCGTTAGTGGCTCTGTTGGTTCTGGCACCAGATCCTAGAGAGGTGTACTTTTCCCATCTTTTCGAATCTGAGGTGTTTCATTATCTCCCCCTTGGTAACATCCGTCGTTGATTGAT
Source organism: Solanum etuberosum (assembly GCA_029582245.1). NCBI lineage: Eukaryota > Viridiplantae > Streptophyta > Magnoliopsida > Solanales > Solanaceae > Solanum > Solanum etuberosum. Next base: position 36,205 of record JAJONR010005903.1, on the reverse strand, counting down.
ATTCAAGACATCGTAAGGAGGGTAGGAAATTCCCTAACAGCCCAACATGAATGCAACCACATAAATGCACATATCCGAGGATGAAACATCAACTCTTAGCTAAAGCATTGTTGAAAATATCATCTCATGAAGTCTATATGCAACTCATACTCAAATGCACCTAAACATGAAGAAGTCAATCAAGCTAAACCATATCTTTCAAAAATCAATTTTCATGAGTATGCATGCATTAAGAAACATGGAAATGTCTTAAACACTCGAATCCTAAGCATAGCCCAAATGTCTTAACAACCACAGAACCATTAATAGAAGTAACTCCCACATTCCTTCCAACATATGCCCTTCGAGTGGTCATATCCTATAAAGCATAAGATAAGGATTAGGAGAGAGACATTATAGAGTTAAACTCTATCACACGACTTTAGAGTAATGAAAGAAGTGAATTTTCCTAAAAATCTTATAACTTCTCATTCATAAATATGGCGCGCTTCACACTCATGAACAAGACTCTACTCGACGTGGCTTATGAGACTTCTTAGGACCTTTTTAAACCTTGTACTCTGATACAAATTTTTTTACTACTCAAGGTAGACCCTAGGCGTAACATGGCGTATAGGACCCGGGAGGCCCTACACAAGCCACGTAGCATGCATAAACAAGACAATAGAAAATCAAGAGATTTTAAAAGATAATTCAGATCATAAAAAGTTTGATAAAAATGATGCGGAAGTCTACATAGTCTCAAAAGCCATCTTTTGCATCAAGATTGACCGGGACATAACCCTGGCATCACATACAACATCTGAAATTAAAGGCTTAAAGCAATAAAAGGTTCAGTCCTCAGAACATGAGGACTCACCACTACTCAGTATAACCATAATGACTTCTGTCCATTGGGATGCAAAATTGGAGCGTCAGACCCTATATTTGAGAAACAATGTAGGCAAGAGTATGTGTTAGTATAAAAAAATTACCATGTATGAGAGCAATGCATAGAGTTATAAAATCATGCAAAAAAGAACCTTTTCAGGATATGCAATGACCAAACTTAAACATGAGATAAATGAGTTGGAAAACATAAGTCATAAAACATGGTAAATGCAAGCTAACATTGTAACAACATTCGTGAGATACTTCTAGAAATAACCTTAGTTTATTATTATTGTTGTTGTGGGAAATTTTACTTTACTGACATAGAGACCATGTGAGCTATGACATAGAATCCGGTGTCTACCCCACACCAAAAAGGGGTGTCCTACTTGCCAAGTGAAGACCTGAACTTCTAACTTATGTGGATCCACTAGATAATATCTATCTATGACAACCTATAATGGCACATTGTTAATGAGACATGGCTAATCGTCACTTGTCCACTAGGTACTAAGCATAATTTCCACAAAATAGTCATCAGTCATATTCAACTTAACTTTAAGGGACATTGGTAATCTCCTCCTGTTTTTTCTTATGGGGACATAGGAAATCAGCTCTTGTCTTACAGTAGAATAGCTCCTAAAACATGATTCAATGCTAGTTGAGAAAACCTTTCAACTATTAAGAATCCTTATGTAAGAAAAACCTTTCACAGGCATGTATCGAGTAGTATGCGAGAAATCCTTTCACAACAACAACAACAACCACATATATGATTCACTCTCAAAGAAATCTTAAATCATTTTCATGTCTTACATAAAGAAAATACATATCTTCTTAAACTCATCTTCGATATTTCAAAACCCACATAATATCACCATAGCTTAGAAAACATGGGGTATGCAAAGGCTCATGGGGATTCATCTTAAAATCATACAATTATCTCAATTCATGCATAATAGTTCATAACACAATCAATTGAATCAACATTAAAAGGAACTCATGATATAGAAGAAAACCCTAACTTCAATTGGATATTTCTAACTTTGTAAATTAGAAAATTTAGGAACTCTATGGAGGAAAGAGATCTATAGAAGAAGACTATCATACCTTGGTGCCAAGATCTGATAATAAATGGTGAAATAGGAAATATTACTTGAAGCCCTAGTCTTATTTTTCAAGCTTTTAGAGAGAGAATATTTGGGAGGATGAACTTGTTCTTCTTTTGAGAGAATTAATTTAATTAAGAGATTTTTGGGGTAATTTTTTTATATAGGGTCTCTAATAAAAGGTAAAACGACATAGCATTGGGTAAGATTAATTAGGAAAATACCCAAAATCCCTTTTAATAAAATAACTGCCAACCTCACCAACAGCCAGACCTTCGGTCCATTTGTCAGACAACGGAACGTCATGGTTAGTCGTGGGTGAGATGAGAGACCATTGGATTTGGAACCCCAACGAAGGACCCATCTAAGGTTTATGGATCCACCTACGGGCCCATACATCTCAGCTGTGGGTCTCAACTTTTGATCAAGAATTTTCTCTAAGTCAGGAACTAACCTACGAGACCTAGCTACGACTCGTGCATAGGATGATAGACTGTCCTAGTGAACCGTATGAAAACTAATGAGACTTGAAACTTTTTGGAAATTTTTGGGCTCCCCAACCAAGGGGCTACCTACAGACCGTGTGTTAGACCACGGTCCATCGGGGGCTCTATTATTTCTGGCACCAAATCTTGGAAAGGTGCACTTTTCCCATTTTTTCTAATAGAAGGTGTTACATTATCTCCCCGTTTGGAACATTTGTCCTCGAATGAGATTCAAGATATCGTATGGAGGGTAGGACTTAACCTAACAGCCCAACATGAATGCAATAACATAAATGCATATATTCGAGGAGGAAACATCATCTCTTAGCTGAAGCATTGTTAAAAATATCCTCTGATGAAGTATATATGCAACTCATACTCAAATGCACATAAAACTGAAGAAATCAAACAACCGAAACCATACCCTTGAAAAATCAAATTTCATAAGCATGGATGCATGAGGAACATGGCGATGACTGAAACACAGGAATCTAAAGAGTGAACATGAGGGGCTAATGCCTCAAGATTGACCCGAAGATAAAAGAAAAATTATAGGGATAATAAGAACTCACATCGTCTCTGGCCTTTCACGTACCACCCAAAGAAAACTATCTCCCGCTTTGGGAGCAAACCTATCTAGGCTTTTCTTTTCCATCTCCCTCAACTTAAGCATAGCCCTAAATTCTTAACAACCACAGAACCATTATTACAAGTAACTCCCGCATTCCTTCTAGCATATGCCCTTCAAGTGGCCATATTCTGTAGAGCATCAGATAAGGATTAGGAGAGAGACATTATAGAGTAAAACTCTATCATACAACTTTATAGTAATGAAAGAAGTGGGGTTTGATAAACATCTTATAGGTTCTCATTCATAAATATGACACGTTTCACACTCATGAACAAGATTCTACTCGACGTGGATTATGAGACTTCCTAGGACTTTTCGAAAACATGTTCTCTGATACAAACTTTGTCATGAACCAAGGTAGATACTAGGCGTAACATGGCGTATCGGACCCCGTGAGGCCCTACACAAACCACTTAGATTGCATAAATAAGATAATAGAAAATCAAGAGAGTTTAAAAGATAATTCATATCGTAAAGAGTTTGATAAATCCAAAGCAGTTGTCTACATAGTCTCAAAAGCCATCTATTAATCAAGAGTGATCGGGACATAATCCTGGCATCACATACAACATCTAAAAGTAAAGGCTGAAGGAAATAAAAGGTCTGGTCCTCGAAGCATGAGGACTCACCGCTACTCAGTATAACCAAATTGAATTTTAGCCACAGGGATGCGGAAGCGGAGTATCGGACCCTACATTTGAAAACCTATGTAGGCAAGAGTATGCGTTAATACAAAAATTTACCAAGTATGATAGTAATGCATAGACTTATAAAATCATGCAAAAAAGGACATTTTCATTATATACAATGACCATGCTAAAACATGAGATAAAACAGTTAGAAATCACAAGTCATAAAACATGGTCAATGCAAGATAACATCTTTAAAACATTCATGAGATACTCCTAGAACTAACCTTAGTTCATTATTATTATTGTAGTGGGAAATTTGCCTTAACCAACATAGAGACAATGTGAGTTATAACATGGAATATGGTGTCTACCTCACACCAAAAAGGGGTGTCCTACTTGCCAAGGTAAGACCATGAACTTCTAGCTCATGTGGATCCTCTTGCTTATGTGTATTTAAGACAACCTTCGATGGTACATAGTTTATGGGAAATGTGTAATCGCCACTTATCCACTCGTTACTAAGTATAATTCCAATGGAATTTTCGTCAATCATATAATCATATCTTTACGGGACATGGGTTATCGCCTTTTGTCTTTTACTATGGGGACATGGGTAATCGCCTCTTGTCTTACCTTTAAAATAGCTCCTAAAACTTGATTAAAAGATAATTGAGAAAACCATTCAACTCTAAAGTATCCTTATGTGAAAAATCCTTCCATCACAAAAACAACAACATATATGCTTCACTCTCAAAGAAATCTTAATTCAGTTTCATCACTTTTATAAAGAACATGCATATCTTCAAAAACTCACCTTTGATAGTTCAAAACCCACACTATATCATAGTAGCTTAGAAAAAAAGGATGTATAGATGGGTTCATGGGGATTCATCTTAAAATCATAGAATTATCTCAATTCATGCATAATAGTTCATAAAACAATCAATTTAATCAACGTTGAAAGGAACCCATGATATAGATGAAAACCCTTATTTCAATTGGATATTTCTTACTTTGTAAATTGAAGAATTGGAAAATCTATGAAGGAAAGAGCTCCATAGATGAATAATATCATACCTTGATGCCAAGATCTTACAATCAATGGTGAAATTGGAGATCACTTGAAACTCTAGTCTTCTTTTTCAAGCTTCTAGAGAAAGAATATTTGGGAGGATGAACTTGTTCTGCTTTAAGGAATTTGAGAGAATGAATTATATTAAGATATTTTTGTGGTAATTTTATTTATATAGGGTCTCTAATAAAAGGTAAAATGACATAGCATTGGGTAAGAGTAATTAGGAAAAGACCCAAAAGCCCTTTTAAAAAATAACTGCCAACCTCACAAACAACCAGAACTTCGGTCCGTTGTTTAGTTAACGGAACGTCATGGTTAGTCTTTGGTGAGATCAGAGACCACAGGATTTAAAACCCCAACGACAGACCCTTCTAAGGTCTGTGGATCCACCTACATGCCCATACATCTCAGCTGTGGGTCTCCACTTTTGATCAAGAATTTTCTGTAAGTCAGGAACTCACCTCCGAGACCTAGCTACGACTTGTGCATGGGAGAATGGACTGTCCTGGGGAACCGTATGAAAACTATTGAGAGTTGAAACTTTTTGAAAATTTTGGGACTCCCCAACCAAGGGGCTACCTACAGACCGTGAGTCAGACCACGGGCCATCCATGGCTCTATTGTTTCTGGCACCAAATCTTGGAAAGGTGAACTTTTCCAATCTTTTCTAATCGAAGGTGTTACATTATCTCCCACTTTGGAACATTCATCCTCGAATGAGATTCAAGACATTGTATGGAGGGTAGGACTTAACCTAACAACCCAACATGAATGCAATCACATAAATTCACATATTCGAGGAGGAAACATCAACTCCTAGCTAAAGAATTCTTAAAAACATCCTCTCGTGAAGATTATATGCAACTCATACTTAAATGCACATAAACATGAAGAAATCAATCAACTGAAACCATACCTTTGAAAAATAAAATTTCATAAGCATTCATGCATAAGGAACATGGCAATGACTAAAACACAGGAATCCTATAGAGTGAACATGAGGGGCTAATGCCTCTAGATTGACCCGAAGATAAAATAAAAAATTTAGGGATAATAAGACATCACATCATCTCCGGCCTTTCACATACCACCCAAAGAAAACTATCTCCCCCTTTGGGAACAAACCTCTCTAGTCTTTTCAAATCCATCTCCCTCAAATTAAGCATAGCCCCAAAGTCTTAACAGCCATAGAACTATTATTACAAGTAACTCCCACATTCCTTCTAGCATATTCCCTTCAAGTGGCCATATACGGAAGAGCAACATATAAGGATTAGAAGAGACACATTATAGAGTAAAACTCTATCGCACAACTTTTGAGTAATGAAAGAAGTGGAGTTTCCTAAACATCTTATAGCTTCTCATTCATAAATGTGGCACATTTCACACTAATTAACAAGATTCTACTCGACGTGGCTTATGAGATTTTCTAGGACTTTTCGAAACCTTGTGCTCTGATACAGACTTTGTCATCAACCAAGGTAGACACTAAGCGTAACATGGCGTATAGGGCTCCGGGAGGCCCTACACAAGACACTTAGCATGTATAAACAAGATAATAGAAAATCAAGAGATTTTAAAAGACAATTCATATCGTAAAGAGTTTGATGAATCCAAAGCGACTGTCTTCATAGTCTCAAAAGTCATCTATTAAATAAAGATTGACCAGGACATAACCTTGGCATCACATACAACATCTAAAAGTAAAGGCTGAATGAAATAAAAGGTCTGGTCCTCGAAATATGAGGACTCACCACTACTCAGTATAACCAAATTGACTTCAAGCCACAAGGTTGCGGAATCGGAGCGTCAGACCCTACATTTGAGAAACTATGTAGGCAAGAGTATATGTTAGTATAAAAATTTACCAAGCATGATAGTAATGCATATACTTATTTAATCATGCATAAAAGGACCTTTTCATGATATGCAATGAACATGCTAAAACATGAGATAAAAGAGTTAGAAAACACAAGTGATAAAACATGGTCAATGCAAGCTAAAATCTTTTAAACATTCGTGAGATACTTCTAGAAGTAACCTTAGTTCATTATTATTGTTGTAGTGGGAAATTTTCCTTAACCAACATAGAGATGATGTGAGTTATAACATGGAATACGGTGCCTACCTAACTCCAAAAAGGGGTGTCCTACTTGCCAAGGTAAGACCATGAAATTCTAACTCATGTGGATCCTCTTGCTTATGTGTATTTAAGACAACCTTCGATGGTACATAGTTTATGGGACACATGTAATCACCATTTATCCACTCGTTACTAAGTATAATTCCAACGTAATTTTCATCAATCATGTCATCTTATGTTTACGGGACATGGGTTAGCGCCTTTTGTCTTATACCATGGGGACATGGGTAATCTCCTCTTGCCTTACCTTTAGAATAGCTCCTAAAACTTTATTTAAAGCTAATTGAGAAAACAATTGAACTCTAATATATCCTTAGGTGAGAAATCCTTTCACAACAAAAACAACAACATATATGCTTCACTCTCAAAGCAATCTTAATTCAGTTTCATCACTTTCATAAAGAACATGCATATCTTCAAAAAGTCACCTTTCATATGTCAAAACCCACACTATATCATAATAGCTTAAAAAACATTGTGTATATATCGGTTCATGCGGATTCATCGTAAAATCATAGAATTATCTCAATTCATGCAGACTAGTTCATAAAAAAATCAATTGAATCAACATTCAAAGAACCCATGATATAAAAGAAAATCCTAACTACAATTGGATATTTTTTGACTTTGTGAATTGGAGAATTAGGAAATCTATGGAGGAAAGAGCTCCATAGATAAATACTATCATACTTTGATGCCAATAGCTTACAATGAATGTTGAAATTGGAGATGTTAGTTGAAACCCTAGTCTTCTTCTTGAAGCTTCTAGAGATAGAATATTTGGGAGGATGAACTTTTTCTTCTTTTAGGAATTTCAGAGAATGAATTGAATTAAGTGTTTTTGGGGGTAAAAAGTATTATATTGGGTCTCTAATAAAAGGTAAAATGACATAGCATTGGGGAAGAGTAATTAGGAAAAGACCCCAAAGCCCTTCTAAAAAAATAATTATCGACCTCACCAATGGCAAGACCTACGGTATGATGGTTAGACCACGGACTGTCCTGGTTGGTCGTTGGTGAGATCAGAGATCACTGGATTTGGACCCTCAGTGACAGACCCATGTACGGTCTCTGGGTCCTACTACGGGTCGTACATCTCAGCCGTGGGTCTCAACTTTTTATCCTCAATTTTCTCTAAGTCTAGAACTGACCTACGAGACCTACCTAAAACTCATGCATGGGATGATGAGCCGTTCTGGTGAACCATATGAAAACCACTGAGATTTGACATTTTTTGGAATCTTTGGGACTAGCCAACCACAAGGCTACCTAAGGACTGTGTTTCAGACCATGGGCCGTCGATGGATCCATTAGTTCTGGCACAAGATCCTTGACTGACTTTTCCTATCTTTTCGAATTGAAGGTTTTACATATATAAACATCACAACTCAACTCCTTATCTTCCTCAACATGAGTGAAACTACCGATTGATACCTGACTAAGACCATCTGCTACTACATTCACTTTAATGGGGTGATAGAAGACCCAAATGTCGTAATCTTTTAGTAACTCAAGCCCCTCCTTTGACAAAGATTTAGATCCTATTGCTTGAACAAATTTTGCAAACTCTTGTGGTCGGTGAAGACATCAACCTTGACACTGTATAAGTAGTGCCTGCAAATTATTAAGGCAAACACAACTGCCGCTAGATCCAAAGGTTGGCAAAGATAGTTCATTTCATGAAACTTAAGTTGTCGTGAAGCATAGGAAATAACTTTCCAATTTTGCATAAGGACACACCGTAGACAAATCCTTGAAACATTGCACTAAACAACAAACCCATTTGACCCTTCTGGTAAAGTCAACACCTGAGTGGAGGTAAGTTGATCTTTCAATTCCTGAAAACTCTTCTCACAAGCTTCCGACCATATGAATTTAACTTTATTTTGATTCAATGCCGTTAATGGAGAGGTAATCGAAGAAAATCCTTCCACAAACCATCTACAGTAACTAGATAAACCCAAGAAGCTTGTAATATCCTTAGGGGATAGATGTCTAGGAAAACTTTACACTGCATCCTTCTTTTTAGGATCTACCTCAATACCTTTTCAAACGACAATGTGACCAAGAAAAGACACAAATCTCAACCAAAACTTACACTTACTAAACTTTGTAAAGAGTTGTTTGTCCTTCAAAACTTGCAACACAATCCTCAAATGATCGGTATGCTCATCTTCACTCTTTGAATAAATCAATATATCTTCAATGAACACAATCACAAACATATAAATGTATTGTCTAAATACCATATTCATAAGATCCATAAATCTGGCTGGAGCATTAGTTAAGCTGAATGACATTACTAGAAACTCATAGTTACCATACCGAGTCCAAAAACCCATCTTCGTAATGTCATTCTCTTTCACCCTCGATTGGTGTTAACCCGACCGGAGGTCAATCTTAGATAAGTAACTTGCTCCTTGTAGTTGGTCCAATAAATCATTAATCCTCAAAAAAGAGTACTTGTTATTAATAATGACTTTTCTCAACTAACGGTATTTAATGCACATACGAAGGTATGCATCCTTCTTAGGAACAAACAGGACTGGAGCACCCCATGGAGAGATTCTAAGTCGGATCAAACCCTTACCCAAAAAATCTTTCAATTGCTCTTTCAATTACTTATGTTCTGCCAGAGTTATTATGTAAGGAGAAATATAGATAGGTTATGTATCTTGGTGAAGGTCAATTACGAAGTCTATTTCCCTTTAGGGAGAATCACTAGGTAGATCATCGGAAAACACTTCAGGAAACTCATTAACAACAGGAAAAGACTCAAGAATAGGGTTTTTCAGAATCTCTATCCCTAACCCGCACTTTATGGTATATGCAACCCTTAGGAATCATTCTAGCCTGAAGACAAGAAACAAACTGACCCAAAGGCATAAAATTTCCCCCTTTCTACTCTAGGATGGGCTCATTTTGAAACTGAAACTTGACTACTCGGGTTCTACAATCAAAAGAAGCATTACAAGAAAGCAACCAATCCATACCATGAATAACATAAAAATCTAACATATCACGCTCTACAAGATCAACATGAGTGACTCTATGGGATGAGGAGATAGGACAATCTCTATAGACTCTCATAGCCACAATAAATTTACCAATAGGAGTAGAGACAAAAAAAAGATCTAACAACACATCTAGAGAGATATCAAACCTCATAGCCACATATGGCGTCACAAAAGACATGGTAGCACCGGGATAAAGCATGGCATAAACCTCAAGATTAAAGACTTTCAACATACTGGTAATTATATCGGGAGAGCCCTCTTGCTCATGACGAGTTTCAAGTGTAAAACATATGTTTTACTTCTGACTTTCCCTAGAACTTGATGAAGGGTATATTTGAGCCCGTCGACTATTATCTCCGTCATTCTTAGCAACTTAGGGACAATCCCTTATCTTATGATACGTCTTGCAACAACCAAAACATGCATTGGAACCGTCTATACATTTACCGTCATACTTTATTCCATATCTAAAAAATGTAGACAATGAAGATCAACAATGATTTCCTCCATGAGGCATAGGGTTAGACACGCTATCTTTGTTGAATTTAGTAGCCAGAGCATTGGAGGAACCTTGACTGGAAAATAAATATCAGAACTTATAACGATAATGTCCAACAGACCCCGAATGTGAAAATTCACCATCACCGGTCCTTAACTTCTTAGTCTCCCTAGTTCTTTCCTTATGTTTCTCCTCTTCTATTTGTTGAGCATGAACCACTAGACTAGCAATGCCCATATAATGGATGAGCACGATGGCACGACCTTCTTTAACCGCCATATTGGGCACTGCTGAAACAAACTTACTCATCCTTGATCTAGGATCAACAACCATAGTAGGAGCATATCTGGATAATTATGTGAACATAAATGCATACTCCTTCACACTCATGTTTCCATGATGGTTGTTGATGAATTCAATTACCTTTGCCTCCCTTATCTCAAGGGTAAAACACTTATCAAGGAAAGAAACCTTAAACTTTTAGCAATCAAGAAGACGTGCATCAACTGCCCTCTGTTCTTTCCATTGGTTGATCCAAACTTGAGCAACACTCTTAAGTTGATAATCAGCCAATTCCGTCTTTCCACCAATGTCACTACCATGATCATCAACATCTTATACACTTCATCGATGAAATCTTGAGGTTTTTCCTCATAATTGGAAGCATGAAACTCTAGAGGATTAATCTTAGTGAAGTCCCTCACTCTATTTGCCGTCGTACCCATATTTTAGTTCATGAGGACCACAACTTTCCTATTGGCTTGAGTCGTCATGGCCTGATCCAAAACTTGAAAAACAGCCTTAAAATACATATTGGTCACTTGTTCGGCCAAAGGAATAGCCGGAACATGAATAGCTTCTCGAGGAGCTTGAGAATCTTCTCGTTACAGATTCTTATTAAGTCACAACAAAAAGTACACCCTAGATGTGACATGCACATAAGTCCCCAAAAGGCCCTACACAATACACTTAGCATACATCATAAAAGATAAAAGAGTTTAAGAGTTTAAAAGACAGCTTATATCATAAAAAGATTGAACAGAAGAAGCGTAAGTCTAACATAGTCTCTAAGACATTTATTACATCAACAATTATTGGGACGTAACACATACATAACATACAATATGGAAAAGTAAAGATAGTAAGAAATAATGTGTTCGGACCTCCAAACATGAGGACTCAAATCTTTTTAAAAGCTACTAAGGTGATCACTAGCCACGAGGATGCCGATTCAGATCGTCAGACACTACATTTGTGAAAAAATGTAGGCAAGAGTATGCACTTAATACAAAGAATGTACAATGTATGATAGCAATGCATAAGAGTTATATACTCATGCTAAAAGGACTTTTAATGACATTAAAATACCAAGTTAAAACATAAGATAAGAGGTTAGATGTCACGACCCAAGGTAGCCCCTAGGCGTAACATGGCGTACAAGACCCCGAGAGGCCCCATAAAAGCCACTTAGCTTTCATCATACTTATAGAATAAAGAGATTTAAAAGACAGGTTAAATATATCAATGTTTTATAAAGCCTAGCGGAAATCTAAATATCGTTTCAAAGACATCTAGTATATTAGAATGAATCTAGGCGAAGCCCGTACATCATATTCCAAAACTGAAAGTAAGGAAAGACTGAAAATAATAAATGTCCGGTCCTCGAACCATTAGGACTCACCAAAGCTCAAAATCTCCTCTACAAACTCTAGCCACTAGGAACCTTGACGGTCGGACCCTAGATTTGGGAAAATGTAGGCAAGAGTATGCGTTAGTACAAACATGTACCAAGTATGATAACCATGCATAAATACATATAGAACATGCTAAAAATAGATACTTTCATGAAATGCAATGACCAAGCTAAAACATGAGATAAGGAGTTATGAAACATGAGTCATAAAAAAACATGGTCAATGCACATAGTCATCATCTTAAACATGTATGAGATACTTCCTTGAAGTAACCTTAGTTCATCTTAACTTGATTGTGGGAAGTAGCCTTAACCAATATATAAGACCATGTGAGCTATTAACATGGAATCCAGTGTCTCCCACACCGAAACGCTTGTCCTACATTCCAAGGGTTGTCCCACACCGAAAGGGTTGTCCTACTTCTAGCTTATGTGGTTCCACTAGCTAATGTCTATCTAGATAATCCTATGTTGGCACATAGTTTATGGGACACGGGTAATCGATACTTGTCAACTTGGTACTTAAGCTTAACTTCCACAGAATAGTTCTCAATCATATTCATCTTAGCTCTTAAAGGAACAAGGATAATCACCTCTTGTCCTTACATCATGTGACATCGGTAATCACCTCTTGTCATTCAATTAGAGAGCATGGATAATCGCGTCTTGCCTCATCATTAGAATAACTCCTTAGCATTGGTTCATTTTAGGTGAGAAGACCTTTCAACCCTAAGAACCCTTATTAGGTGAGAAAAACTTTCACAATCATGCTTTCATGTGTATATGAGAAATCCTTTCAACATAACAACAACAACAACATCATTGATACTTCACCCTCAAAGCATCATTAAAACATTTACATAAATTTTATGAGAACATGCTTGATTTCATAATCTCTTTTTTCATAAGTCAAAACCCACATTACATCATCATAACTTGCAAAACATGGGAATTACATGGTTTCAAGGGGGATCATCATAAAAATATGAGATTAACTCAATTCTTGCAGAAGCAAGCATAAATCAACCAATTAAATCAATAATCAAGAGAACCTACAATATAAAATAAAAACCCTAATTCAATTGGGGATTTCTAACTTAGAAAATTGGATAATTTGGGAACTCTATGGATGAAGACGCTCCATGGATGAAAACTATCATACCTCAATGCCAAATTCTTAACTTTAATAGAGGAATTGGAAACTTGGCTTGGAACCCTAGGTTGAACCGTTCTTCTTTAAGATTTCTACAGAGAGAAATATTTGGGAGACAAAGACTTGCTCTTCTTTTTGGTAGTTTTAGAGAATGACTTGAATAGGTTAAATTTGGGGTTAAAACATTTATATAGGGGTTCTAGGTATGGGTAAAACGAAATAGTATCAAGACAAAAAAATTAGGAAAAGACCTAATTGTCCCTGACTTACAGCTGACGTGAACCCCCAGATAGAGGGCTTCATTACCCGTCTGAGGGTCCACGAGCTGCCTGGAAAGTCATGGCCCTTGGACCAGTGGCTTGGGAAGACCCCCAAATGGCTTTACCCACCTCAAGACCAGTTTCACGGGCCATTTTCCCCTTCACGACCCGTCTGGAGGTCCGTCAGAAGAGGTTGGCCTTGGGGTGGGTTTTGCCTCCTCTTCACGGGCACCACCACGTGGCGTGAGCCGCAGCACGAGCCATCTAAGGGCTAGTGGGAGGGGAGCCCCCCTTGGCCAGGCTCAGGAAGGCTTCATGAGCACGACCACGAGTTGTTGTACCCCTTCACTCCCCGTCAAGGGCTCCAAAAAGGGTGCCATGGCTCAATTTTGGGCTGGTGACCTCCAAGTTGACCCCTTTCTTAGCACTCTTGATTTCGAGCTGTTACATTATATCCCCTTGGGAAGATTCATCCTGGAATGGGATTCCAGACATCATATGAAGGAAAAGAACTGAAATCTAGCAACCCAACATGCATGCAATCACATAAATGCTCATATCAGAGGAAGAAACATCAACTACAAGCTAGAGCATGTTCAAAAGAACATATCGTGAAGTCTATATGCATATCATACTCAAAGGCACATCAAAATGTAGAAATCAATCAAGTTGACTCATTTTCTCAAAACTTACACTTTTTCATGAAGATGCATAAATGAGGAAATCATGGGAATATCTAAGACACAAGACACCAAAGAGTAAACCATGAGGAACTCAATACCTCAAGCTAGAGTAGGGGTAGAAGGAAATAGATAATGATAACCAGACATCATATCGGCCTCGGACTTCAAAATAGACCCTCAACTAACTCATTCCTTCTCAAAACTTTCACGGAAGCAACTTCTTTATTTCTTTACTTCATGACTTGCCGGTCTAAAATCTTAACCAAGACTTCCTCATAAGAAAGATTTTCCTTAACTCCCAAACCTTCTAAAGGAACTATATTTTTAGGATCACCAACACATTTCTTCAAGATAGAGATATGGAAAACTGGATGCACCGATGCCAATTCATTAGGCAATTGTAGTTCATAAGCAACCTTACCAATACTCCTCAAAATCATATATGGGCCCACATACCGGGGACTAAGCTTACATTTCTTGCCAAACTCATTACACCCTTCATGGGTGAAATTTTTAAATAAACCCAATCATGAACGTCAAACTTAAGATCTTATTTTCTAACATCGACATATGCCTTTTTCCGATTTTGAGCCATTTTCAACCTTTCTCTAATAAGCCGAACTTTCTCCATAGCATCGTGTACCAATTCTGGGCCTAATAAAGCAACTTCTCCCACTTCAAACCAAACTATAAGAGATCTACACCTCCCACCATATAATGCTTCAAATGGAGTCATACCGATACTTGAGTGATAACTATTATTATATGCAAATTCAATCAATGGCAAATGGTCATCCCAATTACCCTTGAAGTCAATTACACAGGCTCTCAACATATCTTCCAAAGTTTGTACACTACGCTTCGCGGCCCATCAATTTGTGGATGAAAGGCCGTACTAAGATTAACAGGAGTACCAAGACCCTTTTGGAAATATTTTCAAAACTGAGAAGTGAATTGGGTACTAGATCAGAGATAATGGATAATGGCACTATCTCACCATTTCCATCAAATACAACTTTGCAGAGTCTACCGCCGAATAAGAAACCTGGACAGGAATGAAATGAGCCAATTTCATTGTTAGATCTACAATAACCACAAATTGAGTCATGTTGTCGCCGGGTGCGAGGCAAACCAACAATTCAAATCTTCCCACTTCCAAGTAGGAATGCTTATATCTTAGGATAAACCTCCTGGTTTTTGATGCTCAACTTTCACTTCTAGACAAATGGGACACTTAACCACAAATTCGGCAGTATACTTCTTCATCCCATTCAACCAATAGATTTCCCACAAATCACGGTACATCTTGGTGGCTCCCGGGTGAATGGAATATTGAGAACTATAGGCTTCTGACCAGATCTACTCTCTTAAGTAATCTGCATTAGGAACACACAAATGACCTTGATATCAAAACCCACCATCTCCCCCTACGGAGAAGGCCTCAACGGACTTTTAAAGTACTTCTTCCTTTAATTCAACAAAAATTGGATCAAAACCATGCTTGGCCTTCACATCCGCCACAAAAGACCATTCTGACCCATTGTGAACCATAACCCCACCTTTAATAGAGTCTGCTAATCGAACACCCAACCAGGCCAATCTATGAACATCTCGAACCAACTCCTTTTTATCATCCTCAATATGAGCAGCACTTCCCATAGATAGGCGACTAAGAGCAACCACCACCACATTCGCCTTTCCAGGGTTATAAAGAACACTCATATTATAATCCTTCAATAACTCAAGCCACCTCCGTTGGCGAAGATTTAGATCCTTCTGATTAAACATATATTGCAAACTCTTGTTGTCGGTAATAACATTTACATGAACACAATACAAATAGTGCCTCAAAATCATTAAGGCAAAAAAAATTGCCGCTAGGTCAAGGTCATGGGTAGGATAATGCTTCTCATGAATATTAAGTTGCCTTGAAGCATGGGAATTAACTTTCCCATTTTACATAAGCACACATCCTAGCCCAACTCTAGAGGCATCACAATAAACAAAAAAACAATCAGCCCCTTTCAGTAAGGTCAACACCGGAGCGGAAGTAAGTCTTTCATGAAATTCTTGAAAACTCTTTTCACATGCTTCAGATAATATGAACTTAGCCTTCTTTTTGGTTAATGTTGTCAATAGAGAGGCAATCAAAGAAAAACCCTCAACAAACCTTCTAAAATAGCCAGCCAAACCCAAGAAACTTCTAATATCTGAAGGGGATAGATGTCTAGGCCAACTCTTGACCGTATCCGTCTTCTTAGGATCTACCTCAAAAACATTACTTAAAACAATATGACCAAGATAAGCCACATACCTTAGCCAAAACTCGCATTTACTAAACTTTTCAAATAGTTGTTGATCCTTGATAATTTGCAATACAATCCTAAAATGGTTGATGTGATCATCCTCACTTGTCAAATAGATCAATATATCATCAATGAACACAATCACCAAAATGTCAAGGATTTGTCTAAACACCCTATTCATCAAATCCATAAATGCCGTCGAAGTGTTAGTCAAACCAAAAGACATCACCAAGAACTCAAAATGAACATACCGAGTTCTAAAAGTCATTTTCGGAATATCATCTTCTTTTACCCTCAATTGGTGATAACGCGACCGAATGTCAATCTTGGAAAATTAACTTACCCCTTGAAGTTGGTAAAAGAAGTCATCTATCCTTTGGAGAGGATACTTATTCTTAATAGTAAACTTGTTCAACTGACGATAGTCTATACACATATGGAAAGAACAGTCCTTCTTTCTAACAAACCAGACTGGAGCACCCCATGAAGTGATACTCGGTCAGATGAAACCCTTATCCAACAAATCTTTCAATTGTTATTTCAATTCCTTCAGTTCTGCCGGAGCCATTCACCATGAAGGAACCCTAGACTTTTTATTCTTCCTTAGAGAGAGAAATATCTCTGAGGATGAACTTGACCGACTTCTGGGAATTTAAGAGAATGAATTGAATTGTGTGATTTTGGGGGTAAATCTTTTTATATAGGGCCTAGGGTAGAAGTTAAAAAGAGATAGTATTGAGTTAAAAGAATTTGGAAAAGACAAAAACAACCCTGATATAAAGATGACGAAGTGCCTCTCACGAGGATCATCACAGGCCATATAGATCATCCCGGTCAGTCTAGTGGGTCGTGATGATGCCCTGCCCGACAAGGCTTCACTAGCACGGGCATAACTTTTTACTTCGTGCTTTGAATTACGAAAACTCAGTGGCGTTGAAAGAGGATTCAAAGATCTTTAATTTGATAGATCATGGGCCACCTAATTTATATTGTTCTAAAATATATGATCTGTTGAAGTAGACCCAAAAAGTATAAGTCTAATAAGTCTCCTTCACAGACGACTTCAAGTGTTATGTGAAGCTTCACGGACTATCTAGGCGTCAGTGGTCCTTAATAGTGACCTAGGCTGAAACCCCTTCTGATTGGGTGACTTGTACGAACCATTACACGGGCCGTCCAAGTCACCACAAGCTGTCTGGGGCACCGTCCAGGTGACTCTTGCCTAGGGCCGTCCAGGATGGTTTTCACAAAGCCCTTAATGGGCCATGGAACCCTACAATATCCATCTAGGGTATTGTGATTTGTCAATGGTCCATTTTGGGTTTGTGGATTTTGCCCGTTTGACCTTTAGTAGACCTTTTCAAATCTGAGGTGTTACACATTCACATTCCTCCTAACGTATGCTCTTCGAAGGGCCATATCCTGAAAATCATCGGACAAGGATTAGGAAAAAGACATATAGAGTTACACACTATCACACAACTTTAGAGTAATAAAAGAAGTGGAGTTAACTAAACATATGATAGCTTCTCATTAATAAATATGGTGCGCTTCACACTTACTAACAACACTCTACTCGATGTGTCTTAGAGACTTCCTAGGACCTTTCTAAACCTTGTGCTCTAAATACAAAGTTTGTCAAGAACCAAACTGTACCCGTAGAAGTTAAAAAGAGATAGTATTGAGTTAAAAGAATTTGGAAAAGTCCAAAACAACCCTGACATAAAGCTGATGAAGTGCCTCTCACGAGGATCATCACGGGCCATATAGATCATCACGGTCAGTCTAGTGTGTCGTGATGATGCCCTGCCCGACAAGGATTCACTAGCACGGGCATAACTTTTTACTCCGTGCTTTGAATTACGAAAACTCAGTGGCGTTGAAAGAGGATTCAAAGATCTTTAATTTGATAGATCATGGGCCACCTAATTTATATTGTTCTAAAATATATGATCTGTTGAAGTAGACCCAAAAAGTATAAGTCTAATAAGTCTCCTTCACAGACGACTTCAAGTTTTGTGTGAAGCTTCACGGACTATCTAGGCGTCAGTGGTCCTTAATAGTGACCTGGGCTGAAACCCCTTCTGATTGGGTGACTTGTACGAACCATTACATGGGCCGTCCAAGTCACCACAAGCTGTCTGGGGCACCGTCCAGGTGACTCTTGCCTAGGGCCGTCCAGGATGGTTTTCACAAAGCCCTTAATGGGCCATGGAACCCTACAATATCCATCTAGGGTGTCGTGATTGGTCAATGGTCCATTTTGGGTTTGTGGATTTGCCCGTTTGACCTTCAGTAGACCTTTTCAAATCCGAGGTGTTACACATTCACATTCCTCCTAACGTAAGCTCTTCGAGGGGCCATATCCTGAAAATCATCGGATAAGGATTAGGAAAAAGACATATAGAGTTACACACTATCACTCGACTTTACAGTAAAAAAAAGAAGTGGAGTTTACTAAATATATCATAGCTTCTCATTCATAAATATGGTGCGCTTCACACTTACTAACAACACTCTACTCGATGTGGCTTAGAGACTTCCTAGGACCTTTCTAAACCTTGTCCTCTAAATACAAAGTTTGTCAAGAACCAAACTTTACCCTAGGCATAACATGATGTATAGGAACCCGAGAGGCTCTCTACAAGCCACTTAACATACATAATACAAGATAATATAATTTTCAAGAATTCAAAAGACAGTTTTATATTATAAGAAGTTTGACAAAAGTGGAATATTAACTTAAATCTCAAAGCCATCTAGTACATTATAAGTAAAGTGATTGGGATGTAACACATATATCACATACAAGTCTGAAATGAAAATGATATAAAAAAATAATAGAGTCTCGGTCCTCAGAAAATAAGGACTAAACAATCTTAAAAAGCTAAGAAGGATCAACTAGCCACGAGTGTGTGGAATAGGAGCGTCAGACCCTAGATTGATGAAACAATGTAGGCACAAGTATTTATTAGTACATGGAATGTACTAAGTATGATAACAATGCATAAGATTTACGAAATCAAGCTATAAGGGACTTTGCATAACATGCAACGACAAAGTTAAATCATGAAATAACATGTTAGAAAATATAAGTCATAATTATGGTCAATGCAGGCTAAACATCATTATAATACAAGTGAGATACTTTTAGAAAATAACCTTAGTTTGTTATTGTGGGAAGTTTGCCATTAACCGACATAGACCATGTGTTGTATGCTGCCATGATGGAATTCTGCCTTCGAAGCACGACAGGCTTCAAGTATTTCTTGCACTTCCATGTCAGGCACACATCGTCGGATGATATAGTTTGCACATTCTCTTACACGGAAGGGTTCATACCATACATATCTCTTCATATCAAATACGAATTTCCACTTCTGATGGCTACGCAATTCATCCAACATAGCCCAGATACGATGAAGTTCACATAATCAGCCTACCAAGGAACTGAGGATTGAGAGATCAACATTTCCGATTCATCATGGAAAGCGGCATGATAGGTGTGAACAAAAACATTCCTACCCAATAAGTAAGCTCTAAGCTTCTGAAACCCATATACAAAAGCTAATAACTCTTTCTCCATTATTGTATAGCTCTTCTGAGCACAATTCAAGGTTTATTTTTGTGTTGGCCAAGAACAGCTCCTAGTGCAAATCCTCTAGCATCACACATCAATTAAAAGGGAAGGTTCAATTCAGGTGCTTTTATGATTGGGGATGAGACAAGCTTTACCTTCAAACTCACAAAAGCCTCCAAACAGGTTGCATCAAAGACGCTCTCCTTTTCAAGATGCCTACTTAATGAAATAATAACTTATTAAAATTTTTTAATCAATCGCCCAAAGAATCCGGCATGGAAAAGGAAACTTCTGACTTCCTTCACTGAAATTGGAAGAGGTAATTTATGAATTACTTAAATTTTTGCATGATCTACTTCATACGATCTTTGAAGATTTTGTGCCCAAGCCTGATTCCTTCCTTAACCATGAAATGTCATTTATCCCAATTAAGAACCTAGTTGGAATCGACACATCTTTGAAGTACCATCTCTAAGTGCTTCAAGCACTCTTCAAATGAATTCCCAGCAACTGAGAAATCATTTATGAAGACTTCCATATAATCCTCAACGATGTCAACAAATATTGATAACATGCACGGTTAAAAATAAATATGTGTGTTCCTTGATGGCAAAAGTTCCATAAGGACATGCGAAAGTTGTTTTTTTTATCATCTGGTGCTATGGCAATTTTGTTGTACCCGGAATACCCATCAAGAAAGAAATATCATCCCTTATTGGCAAGCCTTTCAAGAATTTGATCAATAACGTGCATAGGGAAATGATCCTTGTCGGTCCATATATTCTTTTCCTGTAATCCATACATACTCACCACCCTGCCACATGCCTAGTCGCTAAAAGTTCATCCTTTATATTTTGGACTACCGTTATACAGCCCTTTTGAGGAATACATAAAACTGGACACACCTATTGGCTATCCGCAATTGGAAAAATAACTCCCTTATCCTAAAATTTTATTATCTCCATTTTTACAACTTCTTGCATTGGACGATTTAAACTCCTTTGGTGATCAATACTTTGCTTGCACCCTTCAATTAAATGATTAATCTTTTGAGTGCACACACCTAGAGATATTTCCAGGATGTCAACAATTGACCACCCCAAAGCACTAATGTGCCTTTTAAAAACATTGAGTAACAGCTCCACTTGCCATTCTTAAAGATCACTAGAGATTATAACCGATAATGTGTTTTTGTCCCCAAAGAAAATAAATTTGAGATGAGGAGAATATTCTTTCAATTCGAGCTTTGGTGGCTCAATAATGGATTGCTTGGTCGGTGGTGATTCTCGACTAGAAAAATCAAGATCCAACTTCTTTTAAAACGATGCATGTGAGCCTACACCAACAAGAGAAACCATGACTTCATCAAGTAACTTGTTTCCCCTTGATCATAATTAAGTAACACAAATGCCAGTGACTCCACACTATATGCGGCTTCCCCTATACTTTGTATAGCCTCATCAATATGATCCAAGTGAGACACAACATGTTTATCACTTGGATACGTCAAGGATTAGTGGATATTGAAGCTAGCTACTTCATCATTGACTCGGAACCTCAACTCACAACCTTCCTCATCAACTAATGTTTTTCAAGTGGCCATGCAATGTATACAAAGAATAACCCACATATCAATATAAATCTCACAATCAGCACTACGAAATCAGTGGGAGAAACAAACTTGTTTACCTTCACCAAAACATCATACACCACATCAACCGACCTCTTAATTGAACGATCGACCATCAAGAGTCTCATGTTAGTAGGTTGTGGTTCATCAAATCGAAGCTTATTAAAGATCATAAATTGCATTAGATTTATTCGTACACAAAGGTTGCACAAGGCTTTTGTGAATGTGCACGCACCAATAGTAAATGGAATGGTGAATGCTTCTCAGACATCTTTCTTGAGGACTACATTTTTTGTAATAACCGCACCACACGTTTGTGGAATTTCAGTTGTTTCACCATCTATGACCCTCTTCTTTGTAACAAATTTTATCATATATTTTGCATAAATCTGCATTTCCGATAATGCATAAAGTACAGGGATATTTACTTTCATGTCATTCACTATCACTGAGAATTTTTGGAATTTTTATCATCTTTTTTCTTCTTCAACCATTGAGGAAAAGGAGGAGTTATGTTGATTTTGGGAAATGTGGTTTGGGCTGAAACATCACCCTCCTTAAAATTAAACTTAAGCTCACATTCAATCTCTTTTTCTTATATCTCGCCCATCTTCTTTGTGGTTCATCATAGGCAACCACCTTTTGAGAATCTACATTATCGGGCCTTGTTCTATCACTCAATGTCTTTTTTCTTCGGGTGACTATGACTAAAACTTGGATAGAATACTTTGGATTTTTATTCACACGGGTCACAAAAATTTTATGGTGACTTTCATATACAAGGGTGGCCAATTGCCCCATCTTTTATTCAAGTAACTTAATTTATGATGAGTGTGAGATTATGGTGGTGGACAATCGTGAAACACAACTCTTCATTTCTTGTAAAATCATATCGAACCCTTCAACTCTTTCAAGAATTTTTTTTAACAAGTCCGCGGTCGGAGTGCTCGTTGGGTCATGCAAGTCATGAAAGGATGTATACATGTTATCTTCGCATTCCGTTCCATACCAACTTGCTTCACTATTTTTGGTCCAACCTTGATATCAACCAATCCTTGGATAACTTGACAAAAAAAAACCTTCATGTTTTCCACCCCATGGGGGAAACCTCTCATCAAATATCTTCCGGGATACGACATTCATTGAATTTGCTCCACTTCCAATCACATTCTCTGAAAAGTATCAAGTTAAGCTGTCAATTAAGTAATGCTTTTGTCACGCTCCTAATTTTTGAACTCTTGCTCTATAAACATTCCCAAGTGTGGGAGTGACATATGATCCTCATTAATGTACCAAGCTTAATTGAATTTTTTGATATCATCAAGAAATATTGAAGCCACCACAAATGGTTATCTTACAATACCGCCATGAATAAGATAGTCGGCCAACCCTTTATTTAACACATAATGACTCTGATAGAAGTATTGCAACATTAGTTTGTCCGGAAACCAGTAGTCAGGACATTGTAGCAACATCCTTTTAATATGTACCTAGGTTTTATGTACGGGTTCTCGGTTCACTCTTTTGAAATTTTGAATACGACGCCTTAGTTTCATCACTTTATAAGGGAGAAAGAATCTCTCAAGGAAAGCTTCAAGAAACTCCTCCTAAGAAGAAATATATATTTTTGGCAACTCAATCAACCACCTAGTAGCCTCCCCCATAAAGGAAAAAGGGAACAACCTAATCTGCATTGATTCTTATGAAATTCTATCAACCTCAATTGGTCCACACACATTCATAAACTTACGGAGGTAATACTTAGGATCTTCATGTTCCAAAATTCAAAAAAATCCTCTCATTTTAATCAACTGCAACATAGGTTTCGTTATAGTAAATGTAATATTCTTGTGAACATGTGGTAATCGAACTGCTCCAATCTCATTTTTGACATGAGAGTTCACCTCATCCCTCTTTCTATCATTATTATCTTCACCTACCAAGACGACACAACAATAAAACAAAGGGTAAGTTTGTTCAACTACAAGCAAATCAGTACATAAATTACTTCTCAAATTGAATTCTTAGTTACTAATCTCTGGTAGCGACGCTCTTTTTGATAATGCTCAAACTACTCTTCAAAACAAATCAAAAGAGTAAGCAGTTGTTTTCAATAAAAATTACCCATTTAATAGTCACGGTAGAATCCCACAAGGAGGATTATGAGGCTAAGAATCCAATGAGTGAATTAAGATGCGACTAATTCTAATGTAACGAACAAGACAAATGTGTGGATGATTCCACCAGATTTAATCAATTGATTTCAAAGTAACGCAATAGAAACTAAACTGAAAAAAATAGAGTTTAAACTAATAGAGTTAATTCTAAGGGTGTGAGGTTTGAAAATTGATGTCACAAAGGGATAAAATTGTATTGCTCAACAAACCTTAAAAATCATGGATAAGATGGATCATCTTCAATAATGTTAATCTTCTTTCGATATTATAATATTAGTTCATAAAACATCCTTTGGGTCTCATTTAAGTGAGTTATAATTCAACCCATTACCTTATTTTTACAACTAGATTCCAAATATAGAGATAATTACCCACTCATATTGGTCTCTTTCAAGCATCAATTTGAGATCTAAGATAAGATTCAGTTGGCCACCTTAATACCTAAATAAATCACATGCTAATAGCTCAAATCCATGATAGAAAGTAAGAAAAAAGAGCAATAGAAGATACCCACTAAGTTAAATCACACACATAGAGATTGGGTTTTAGCCACCCATCACAAAAAGTATAGAAAGTATACCTCTTATGATAAAATCTATGGGTGTAAGGGAATTGAGCAATTTTAATCAACACCTACCTCGATTTCACTCTCCAAATGTCAATTACAAGGGCAATATTAAAAACCATAAATTAAGAGGTATACTCAATAGTTTATCTCTCTCTCTCTAAGAGTTTTAAGAGTTAAAACTGATAAAAAGAAAAGATGGGTCAATTTTCTCTGTCTTCCACACTACCTATACTTTTATGAAAGATTCTTCTTCATCCCATTCGACAACACTAGTCGGGCTCGCCGACCTAACTCACTGAATAACTATTTGTATCATTCATTACACCTTTGTTTTGCCTCAAGGTTCAGGTGTTTGAACTTGATTCGGCAAGATCGATGGAATATGCCCTTTATGATCAGCGAATCACGAGCTGACACCTTTTACGCCTAAGTGATAACGCTGAACTTCACTTTATCTGATTTTAAGTTTAGGCGGTCACTAACAAATATAAACCCAAATTAGATTTGGGGCCGATCCCACAGGAAGTGATACGATAAAGAATTTGATTAATAAGTAAAATAGTACTCTAATTATTTATAGATGTAGACATATTTGCAACAATAAAGTAAATGACAAGGTTTTGACGATTAATGTTAATTGGGGGGCATTGGGTAAGAAAGTTACGACTACTAAAATTGGAGGTAATCAAGTAGAGAGGGTTTCTTGGGAGTGTGATAAAATTGAATGCTAATTTCACAAAATAGGTGATTATTAGTTACTAAAAGTCGTTGAATCTCAGTGGGTAGGCTAGGCTTTGGGTGCAATAGACATTTCGCAATCAACTTTTACGAATCAAGCGAGTTCTTTAGAACCTCGACAAGCACAACACAGATTAACAGTACATTACCTTGATCAATCAACTTTTTCAAGCTAGATTTGTAAGATTGCATTCAGACCCCCTTTGACAAGCTAAATCTGGAACAAAACAATCACTAAAATCATCAACTAATAATTTAACTCTAACACTACTTTCTCAAGCAAGCTTACAGTACAAAACTAGAATTCCATTTGCAACTACAATTCCTCAATTAAAACACAATCTATTAATTGAACCCACTTCAAATTAACAATAAAATCATTAAATAACAACACCCATTAGCTAATTAATACATTCAACTACATAATCACACCCCAAGAATGGGGGTTTTAGCCAAACATAATAAAGAACAAGAAATCATTACCTACAAAGTTTTCCATCAGGTTGCGCAACAATCCACAAGTCTCCAAATGCTCAAAATTCAGCTGAAAATCAAACGAACCCTAAATCTCTACTCAAAAGCGTAAAAACGATGTCTTAGAATTTTAAAGATAAAAAACCCAGAACTAGACAATGTCGGAACTCATTTTGTTCCCAAAATTTTTGGAGTCAATCGGCAAAGTAAGTCGGGCTCGCCGACACGATCGGCGATGCACCGAGTGCTCTCTTTCTCACCTTTTTGGCTTGTCTTTACACCAATTGCACTGTAAAATTTGGCGAAGTAGGTCAAGCTTTCTGACCTAGTCGGGGACGCACCGAATGCTCCTCTTCTCGCCTTCTTGACATGGATTTGCACCACCTATGTCTGTAACATTTAGCGCATTAAATTGGCATCACCGAACACTTCGGCGAATCTCTGAGATACTTCGCCAAGTTAGATTTGTCCATAGGCTGGCCTGCTGGAACTTTAGGTGAGCTGAAGGGCCACTCGGCGACTCGTTGAGTGGCTTTCGCAAGTAATAATTTTTCATTCCTTCAACGTTTTTATCTTTTTTGCTCTTTTTTTCCTCGTGTTCTTGCCCTTCTCTTTTGCCTTCATTGCCGCATATTAACATTTTAACATCAATTATGAGAATAAAATTGACATTTAGGACACTAAATCTTTGAATATTAAGCCCTAAATGAGTTGAAATCCTTAACTCATCAACATCCTTAACTTAAACTTTTGCTTGTCCTCATGTAAAATGAGAGATCAATTAGGTCAAAAGGGATGTCTACAAATTGTGCTACTTGAGACTCAACATGAATGCACACGAGGTTCAATCTACCTATGCAATGTATAATTGTGCACTAGAAGTTTCAGACAGTGACTAGCCATCATCAAATAGAAGTCAAGCTCACAATGCTTGCTTCAAATGAAAATTTAAGTTCAACAAAAGAATTTGAATGCCCTCACATCAACAATGATTCCATGACCACACAAAGATCATCCAAATTTAATAATTTAGGAATAACTCTGACACTTTGAAAGATCACAAATGCATGATTCTACCCATATGCTTGCCCGTATTTCCCCATCAACATGTCATTCGGCTCAATCAAGATCACCAAGGTATTTCAAGGCTTGTAACGGGACTGAGGGTAAATGTATGATTGTTTTGGTTTAGTCACTTATACCTTCATGAAGCATGGCTTGCATTTAACTTCTTCTCCTTTTCTTCCACTCTTTTTGATTTTCACAATCCACCCTAAGTTCTTTGAAGCACAAAAGATTCTTATATGACTCATTGGACACCCCTTTTTTTTATCCATTCACAACTTGCATTGCAAATTCTTTTTCAATCTTTTTCTTCTTTTGCTTTTCTCTTCTTTTTTTTATATATATGGAGGGGTTCCATATTTTTCTACACGATTCTTCAAGTGTGAATTTTCACAAATTTATTTCTCATTTTATCTCCTCAATTTCCATCACACCCCCAACGTAGGATTTTTTCCTAAGTTAGCTAGTCAAATGAACCAAAGCTTCAGGAAGGTTTTAGGTGGGAAGTAAAAAGGTTAAATGGGTTCATGCTTCATCCGAAGAAAAGGGTAGGCTCGAAAAGTGCAAGGATATGTTCACACTATCACAAGGTGGTCACAATGATATATAATAGCAATTTGGTTCACTCTCAAAAATTTGTGCCTAAGATCATTTCTTTCATTCGACGATGTTAGTCACTTTGACCAACGGTGCAAGTTCTAGGTATCACCAAGCACATATTTAAAAATATTACCATAGAAGGCATTCAACACAATCAT
Organism: Solanum etuberosum; assembly: GCA_029582245.1. Taxonomy (NCBI): domain Eukaryota; kingdom Viridiplantae; phylum Streptophyta; class Magnoliopsida; order Solanales; family Solanaceae; genus Solanum; species Solanum etuberosum. The sequence goes on along the minus strand of JAJONR010005903.1, from coordinate 8,659 downwards.
CGATCATGACTTTACAAATTGAGCTCGCGTGCAACTATCATCACAAGACTCATTTCAACAATCAACTAGTCAAATTAAGATACTAACAGTTCACAAATGACTTACGCAACTTCAATTTGCCTCATTGGACTTCCACAAACATATCGTTCGATCAAGAGCAATATTCAAGTCATCAGTATTGATCGCAACCGATACTCAAATATGCAGGAGAACAATCACACATTTCACAAACACAAAAATCAGGAGGCTAGTTAATTTGGATAAAAACCAACATTCACAATGGTCAACGCCAAAAACTAGCATTCGCAATAAAAAGCATCCTAAACAAGATAGATACAAAAAAAATAAGTACAGCCTAAGGGGATATGTATGAAGATACCTCACCCCGCCAAACAAAACCAAACGTTATCTCAATGTAAAATAAAGTAAATATCTCAATAATAAAAAAAGAGGAGAGTCAAGATCCCCCTGTCAGTCTGAGGTGAACGCTGTACATCTGGGGCACTGTTAGTCTGGGCATCAATGCCCGACTAATCTCAACGAGTAGACTGTGCTCCACTGGAGCCAATCATTGAGGTGTCCCTAAGTGAAGCCTCCATCGCTGTCGGCACCATCGCACCCTACAAGTCCTCGAGATCATCATATACAGAAGCCTCACGGGTACCCAACTCTTCCTCATTTGTCTCAAGAGTGTTTGACTCATCACCCTTATCAGCTACAACATCATGTCCGGTCGCAGTTGCTGGAGGGATCTTAGAAATAACTGGAGCCTCTGAAATAGGACCCTGAGGGACGTCCATAGTGCCAAAGAGCATCGAAATGTCAATAGACTTAAGCTGTGCTATCTCATGTCTCAACCCAGCAACATCAGCCCTCAAGGTGGTAACATCCTCAGACTGTCGATCTCCCTACTAACATACCTCGACTTGCATAGTTAGTGCAGCTAATGCAATCTTTTGAGCTGTAATCATCTCTCTCTTCTCTTACAGTTCATCTCAAATTGGGGCAAGGGCAGCATCCATGGCCCACTCAATTAGCCTCGGGATAACTACCTCAACTTGAAAGGCACGCACATCGGTTGAATGGTCTAGGTGGCCATTTTATATATCATGGCCTGTGTCAAAAGGGGGTGGGAAGCAGCAAGAGCAGCAGAAGGAGTGGGAGCACATATAGTAGGGGCAAATGTAGTACGAGTAGATGAAATAGGTGTACCAAAAGGCTCACAGGCCTGAGTGGAAGGAGTAGTGTCTTCCTCCAGCCTGTCTACATAAACAACATGAGATGTGTCGACCGGTGTTTTCCTCCTCCTCTCAGCCACATCCCTAGTGTACTCATCCTCAATCATTTGGATGTCACTAGAGAAGGTGGGAGTCACTTCCACATCCGTCTTTGCCACATAGGGCACTCTATCTCGCCTGCACAACTCTGTGATCAGCACCGGGAATGGAAGCGATGTCTGGATCTGCTTGGCCCTCATGGCCATCTCCTGCTCAATGATCATCCTGATATTTAGTCTATCCCATTCAATAATAGATCCCAACAAAGCTGCCTTCGGATGACGGAGGATGGACTCATTCTTTGATGGCATCAGTGTGTTCCTAATGAATCTGAACCAGTACCTTGCAGCTACATTCAGGTCCTACTTCTCGATCTGGACCCCTATCACAATTCACGGTGGTGTTATGTAAGAAATTAAGGGAACCAACCATCCCTTAAGGTAGTCGAGGGTTTTCTTTTGAATCTTATCCGCCAAGAAATGTATCACATTGACTATGCACCCAACACCTCATTGATGTCCGAACTGCTGAACTTTACCTTTTTACCACGCACCAATATATGATCAACAGGTGCAAATGAGCTGGCTTTCTTCTTGCCCTTTGGGACCAGCTTCCAGTATTCTGCGTAGAATTTCATGACCCAACAAAGTATATAAGATCCTTGGGGCTGTGTAAATCTCTCAAATTTATGGAACTTAATGGTGTGCCACACAGATGGATACCTATCCACTACCCCAATCACTGGACAACCTATTCTCTTCAAAAATTGTACACAACTCGACAACCTTCAATCTATTCATCGAACGATGCGGAGGTGCCTGTACCAGTAATACTTATGGTGCCTGCTCAGTTGCCTGTGCTGGAGGTGGAGGATGAGTCAGGATTACTGGGAGTCTCACTAGATCATGCAGCGCCTTGGAGCGCAACTCTGTCCGTCTCCTCTGAATGGTTTGATCATCCTCGGGTTCAGATTCAAAGGCCGGCAATCTAGACCCAGAATTTTCCTCAAGATTAGAATCAGAAGTGGTGAGGTGGGTGGACTATATACCCATGTTGTCGGAGCTGGAATTAATCGGACTCAACTCCGCAGGTCCCTTTCCTTTATCTGTTCCCTTTCCCCCTGTTGGAGGAAGTTTGGGTCATGTTGATCGTGAGAGAGCATTCTCCTCTGAAATGACTACTCCGCGTGCTCTCTTTCTAGGTAGTTGGTTTCTTCCGGGTACTTTTGGTCTAGCAATATCATCAAGACAACATAAATCGAACGAATGCATTATAAACAAGTTAGTGAAAAATCAAATTTAAAAGTTGCAAAAAAACTCGCTGACTAGCTCAGCGAGTCACCGAACTCATTCGACGAGCCTTAGAGGGATCGCCAAAAATCACAAAAAAAAATTATGTAGAATTCAGCACAATTCGGTGAGGTCTAGGGTCAATCGGTGAGTCAACAAACTTAATAGGCGAGCCAAGGGTAGCTCACCGTATATCACAAAATGATTTTCAAAAATCTAGGCTGAGAAACGGCGATCCCAATGGCATTCGGCGAGTATATGCATATCACCGAATGTTACAGAGGCTAACAACTAACTTTTAGGGCAGAAGGGCGATGCGAGGGGTTAGTTGGCGAACCGCTGAGTCAGTGGGTGAACTCGACTAAGCTCGTTGAACAACCTCTCATGCCCGATATCAACCCCGACACCCAATTTTCAATGCACAGCCTACGAGAACAAAATTAAGGCCTTATCCAATGCAATTAACACCTAGCCCATATCATTACCAACCCGGGGTTCTCAGACTTCTCCCATTTTATCCAAAATCGACCAATCAATGTCTTTTGCCCTTAAGAACGACGTCACCCAATCTATCATTGCACAATTTAAGTTGTTCAGTGCGATTTTGGTTACTTAGACTTCACCCACACCAGACCCAACATGCTACAACCACACACCCATAATCTTAAGAATTTTAAAGACGGAATTCAAACTATAGGAGGCTAAACGTGAAATCTAACAAGTTCGATCAACAGCCCGAAGTTGAAAATCAACCAAGTATACAAGATTATGCAATAGATCTAACAATTATATGAGCATTCCTAAGATGAGGCAAAAATGTAAAGAAAATTTAAGACACCAACCTCAGAAATAGAAAACTAAACGATATAGGTGTCACGACCCAGGGGTACCCCCTAGATGTAACATGGAGTATAGAACCTCGAAGGACCCCATACAAGCCACTTAGCTTTCATAACATAAGAAATAGAACAATAGAAGTAAAACAATAGTCCAAGTTCAATAATTTTATAAACAAAAAGCGGAAGTCTAAAACACTTGTCTTAATATGGCCATGTAGTATAATAGAATGAAATTGGGCCTATCCCATTCATCATATACAAAAGTGAAATACATGAAAGAAACTATAACATTGAAAGTCGATCCTCGAAGCATGAGGACTCACCAAAGGTCGAAAATCTCGATATCAACCACTAGCCACAAAACTCGAAAACCTGACTATCGGACCCTCCAGATGGGGAAATGTAGGTAAGAGTATGTGTTAGTACAAAATAATGCACCAAGTATGATAGCTATGTATAAAACGTTTAATCCATGCTAAAAGGGACATTTCATTTCATTACATGCAATTGAACAAGCTAAATCATGATATAAAAGGGATGGAAAACATAAATAATAAATCATGGTCAATGCAAGCTAACATCATTAAAACCTTTGAACACATATGAGATATTTCTTGAAGTAACCTTAGTTCATTATTATTGTTGGAACTAGCCTTAACCGACATAAAGACCATGTGAGCTATAACATGATCCCTCGGTGTCTCCCACACCAAAAAAGGGTGTCCTACTTGCAAGGAAGGACCATTAATTTCTAGTTTAAGTGGATCCACTAGCTAATGCCTATGGGGGCACATAGGTAAGGGATAAGGATATTGCTTCTAGAAACCCGGCCTCTACTAATGGGAGAGCTTCCATCTCAATATCCTCTCGGTGTTAAGCATTAATCCCAGGGAATAGTAATTTCTTCTTGTTCTTATTATCAATGGAAAGTCACGTCATCTTGCTAATCCAAGCTAAGTCATCATCCGTAGAAAGGTATGCTTGGATAACAATTCCAAGATAATTTCATTAGGATAGCTCTTAATCTTTGATTCAATTAGGTGAGAAATCCTTTCAACCTTAGAATCCTTTACTATGTGAGAAAACCTTTCACATCATGCTATTATGTGAATATCATAATGATCCTTTCAACAACACAACAACAACATCATCATTGACACTTTACTCTCAAAACATCCTTAAAACATTTGCATAAATTTGAAAAGAAAATGCATAAGTCCATAATTTACCTTGCTAGGCTCCAAACCCACTTTCAATCATTAACACTTAGAAAACATGGGTTAGATATGTATTTCATCATAAATTCATGTAAAGTTAGCAATACATGCTTAATTTCATAAAACTATTATTTATAACCAAAATCTCACATCATATGATTCATAACTTAAAAACATCGGGATTTCATGGGTTATGGGGGAAATCATCATAAAATCATAGTATTTCATAAATTCAGGTTGAACCCTTCTTCTTCTTCTTCAAGTTTCTAGAGAGAGAAATATTTTGGAGAGGAGTATTGATCTTCTTTTGTGAATTTTGAAGAATAACTTAAATTGGTTGAATTTGGGGGTTAAAATGCTTATATAGGGGTCTTAGTGAAGGGCAAAATGACGTATCATAGAAGTTAATTAATTAGTAAAAGACCTAACTACCCCGTAAAAATAACTGCAAGCTACGACCCACGAGACCCCACTGATTGGACCGTAGTCAGGACGACAGACTGTCCTGCACGGCCGTCGATGGTCTGAAGGTTATCCCTAGGCCATTGAACCACAGTCCCCAACCACGGACTGTGGTCTGACCAACGGTCCGGTGGTCAGGCCGTGGGTTCCGGCCTTCAGGATCTGCCTTTTGGGAGCCATCCACGGACCATACCTCCGGTCCGTGGTCCGATCCACGGGCCATGGGTGGCCCTCGTGGGTTGGCACATACAGCTCACTAAGAGTGATATTTACCCTCTTTCGGTCCCGGGGTGTTAGAATATCTCTCCCTTGGGACCATTCGTCCTCGAATGAGATTCAAACTGGTACAAAAAAAGTAGGAGAGGAACTAACAAGCCAACCTACAATGCAATGCATAAAACCAAGGAGGAACTATTGACTCAAATCTAAGACGTTACCAAAACATCAGAGGAGGGGTGAAACTAAATCTAACAGCCCATCATGCATGCAATGCACATATCCAAGGAGGAAACATCAACTCCAAGCTAACATCCAAGGAGGAAACATCAACTGCAAGCTAACAACATACTCAAATGCATATATCCGAGGAGGAAACTTCACGCCAAGCTAAAAACATACTCATAACATCATGTCAAGTAGTTCCATGAAAATCATACTAATATGCACATAAACATGTATAAACCAATAAACTTGACTCACTTTCTCAAAACTTGAACTTTTCACAAAGCATGCTTAATAAGGAAATCATGAAAACACATAAAAACACATGACTCCAAAACAAAGAACAAACCATGAGGAACTTATTACCTCAAGCTAGAGTAGGAGTAGAAGGAAAGAGATAAGGATATCGGGACATCATATCGGCCTGGGCCTCCCAAGTAGCACCATCAACTAAATGATTCCTCCACAACACTTTCACGGAAGCTACTTCTTTATTTCTCAACTTCTTGACTTTCCGATCAAGAATCTCAACCGGAACTTCCTCATAAGAAAGATTTTCATCAACTCCCAAACCTTCTAAGGAAACTATAGATGTCGGATCACCAACACATTTCTTCAACATAGAGACATGGAAAACCGGATGCATCGATGCCAACTCATTTGGAAAATCTAGCTCATAACAAACCTTACCAACACGTCTCAAAATCTGATATGGGCCTACATAACGGTGACTAAGCTTCCCTTTCTTACCAAACATCATTAAACCCTTCATGGGTGAAATTTTCAAGTAAACCAAGTCATGAACATCAAACTCAAGATCTCTTCTTCTCACATCGACATATAACTTTTGTCGACTTTGAGCCATTTTCAACCTTTCTCTATGGCCCCATGTACAAACTCGGGACCTATTAGGGAAACTTCACCCACCTCAAATAAACCTATAAGAGATCTACACCTCCTACCATAAAGAGCCTCAAATGAAGCCATACAATTACTCGAGTGATAGCTATCGTTATATGCAAATTCAATCAATGGCAAATAGTCATCCCAATTACCCTTAAAATCAATCGCACAAGTTCTAAACATGTCTTCCAAAGTTTTGATAGTACCCTCCGCTTAGCCATCATTTTGGGGATGAAAGGCGGTACTAAGCTTAACCCGAGTACCGAGACCCTTTTGGAAACACTACCAAAACTGAGAAGTGAATTGGGTACCATGATCGGAAATAATGGACAAAGGCACTCCATTCAACTTTACCATTTCTCAAAAGTACAACTTGGCATACTCCTCCGCCAAATAGGAATCCTTGACGGGAAGAAAATGAGACGATTTCATCATCTAATCTACTATAACCCAAATCTAGTCATGTTGTCGCCGGGTGCGAGGCAAACCAACAATAAAGTCCATGTTCAAATCTTCCCACTTCCAAATAAGAATGCTAATATGTTGGGACAAACCTCCCCATTTCTGATTCTCAACTTTCAATTGTTGACAATCAGGACACTTAGTCACAACTTCCGCAATATCCTTCTTCATCCAATTCCACCAGTAGACTTCCCGTAAATCATAGTACATCTTGGTGGCTCCCGGGTGAATGGAATACCGTGAACTATGGGCTTCTGATAAGATCTGTTCCCTTAAGTCATCAACATTCAGAAAACACAAAAGACCTTGATATCTAAGTACCCCATCTCCCATTTGGGAGAAAGCCTCAACAGATTTCTTAAGCACCGCTTCTTTTAACTCTACCAAAATTGGATCAAGACCGTGCTTAGCTTTCACATCTGCCGCTAAAGATGATTCTGAACCATTGTGGACCATAACACCACCCTTGGTAGAGTCAACTAACCAAACACCCAATCGGGCCAATCTATGAACATCTCGAACTAACTCTTTCTTTTCTTCTTCAATATGAGCAACACTTCCAATAGATAACTGGCTAAGGCATCCGTCACCACATTTGCCTTTCCGGGGTGATAGAGAACACTCATGTCATAATCTTTCAATAACTCAAGCCACCTTCTTTGGTGAAGATTTAGATCTTTCTGATTAAACACATATTGCAAACTCTTATGGTTGGTAAACACATCTACATGCACACCATACAAATAATGCCACCAAATCTTCAAGGCAAAAACAACCGCCGCTAGTTCAAGGGCATGGGTATAATAATTCTTCTCATGAATTTTTAGTTGCCTTGAGGCATAGGCAATCACTTTCCCATTTTGCATAAGCACACACTCTAACCCAATTCTTGAGGCATCACAATAAACCACAAAGCCATTTGTCCCTTCCAGTAAAGTCAACACCGGAGCGGAAGTAAGTCTATCTTTCAACTCTTGGAAACCTGATATTCTCTAGTTTACTAAGAGCGATTGATTTTTGTCATTTCATCAAGAAGGGTATATGCTATATCAAATGGTTGTTGCATGATTCCTCCTCAAATGAGCTAGTCTGCCACACCTTTGTTGACTAAGTCGAGGCTCCAGTAAAAATATTATAACAACACATTGTCAGTTAGTCTGTGAGTTGGACATTGGAGCAGCAACTTCTGGAAACGCAACCATGTCTCGTGAATAGGTTCGCCATCCACTCTCTTGAAGTTCTGAATATTATCCCTCAACTTCACCATCTTTGTGACGCCCCAAACTCAAGAGACGCAACTAGCTCTTAATGCCAAAACTCAAGCCCAAGCTGACCCTGCTGAACCATTTGCTACTAGCGCATGGCAACCACAGGCAATCAAGAAAACAAAAAAAGTATATCTCGGCTTAAAATTAAGCCCTCGGCCAACAAATCTATAAAAGAAACAGCTACTCCCAAGAGTTCATACAAAGAAATAGCCAACTAGCACAGAAGTTCTGATTGGGCCGTCGAGGCCACCATGATCTCTATACAAAAACTTAAAGTAGGTAATATCTAGACAATACATCAAACATCTAACAAGCTTCAACAAACCAACAAACTAGGCCAGCATGACCATAACATAGCTATACACCCCACACACTAGTCTGCAAGCCTCTAAGAGTAGTAAAGATTGGCGGGATAGGGCCCCAGCCTACCCATAAAAATATATACAACAAAAGCTAACAAACCTCCCAACTCTGGCAGCTCCGGAGGAAAGGGGCTAGCCA